>CAHIKZ030005246.1:47500-60000 GCA_903632075.3 Acanthosepion pharaonis | reverse complement strand
TTCCTAAAAATTAAAGAAAAAATGAAATTCGTAATCTGGATTTTTTTTTTTTATTATTATATTATCGATCAAGCACTGTAGATTTCGAATGAATTTATTTTTTAAAATTTTAAGAAAGAGCGTATTTGACCGGCTTTAGTAACCTTTGCTCATTTTCAAATTAATTTTCTCCATAGCTAAGGTCAGGTCCAATTAACCTCTTATAAAATGTTTAAAAAACTTTGAAATTCCCCAGAAGATCTGATGTGTTTAATGTATAATAATCTGAAAATAAAAAATTGAAAAAAATAAGACATTTTTGGTCACAATATTGTACAACTTATAGCAGGATCCTATAATGTTCGGGTAAAAATAAATCACCACTTTTGTTGTCGATTTTGCAGAACCCTATTGATACCCTCCAGAAACAGCGGACGTTTTATAAAAACTTTATGGGTTTCTGGGACTTGTCCAGCAAAAAGAGGCTATTGGCAAACTCATGTTAGCCGAGGAGTTCAATTTACAACCCTCACAAATCATTGACTTTTGTTTGCCTGACAGATAGTTTTTACCTTACCAAATATTAAAACAACAATTTATTGATTCACAATCCAGCAGCAGAAGACTTGAGTTTAAAAATGGAAGCCATCTTTTCTGCTCAAATGAGTTAAATCAAAATCCTGACCCTCTTTCTCTATGCCATATTCCTTACGAGACATGAACGATCAGTATTCTCCACAGCTTCTTGTCTTTTTCCAGGCCAAGGCTGAGCAGCTTCCATTTCTTTGATTTCGGGCTAACAATATTTGGAATCCATTTGTTCAAGTTAACCCAGATTTAAGGAAATGGAAAACTGTAGATATAAAATTTGGTAAACTTATTCAATGTTTGGGTTCGTTATAATCCAAAATATCCTGAGGTAGGCGGTTGGAATCAACCATATTGGTCCAGTTGTGCAGGTGGTGTCACATGACTCCGCTTGGAATCGGAATTCAATTCAGTTGGGTTTGGGTATTCACTTAAGGTCAAATACCATTTTCTAAAGGTTTGAATCTATATTTTCTCTAGTTTTCATTATTTAGTAAGACTTTTTTTTAAAATCTTATCTCCAAAAATAAAATAAAATTGCGTACAGAATATTTAGATTTCGTTATTAAATAAATTTTGGAAAAGCTCAAAGCTGCTAAAATTTAAAAGCAAATATTAAAATTAAATTCTTCTTAACTGTTCGCTTACTTTTTTTGTATTATTTCATTATAGGAGATGTTTATAAGTGAGTTCGTAGACACATGGCCGTGAATTTTATCCTACAAAGAATATGCATCACCCTTTTGGGAAACTCTCCACGGTTTCAATAGTGTTGCTTTAACTCAACAGACTATTTCATATAGTTTGGAATTGGTAACTATATTCCTAGTAGAATCATCAAAGTTAACCATTCTTTTATTAATAGCATTTTTCTGCAAAATAAGCCAAAATCAATTTGAACAATAAATTCTCCATAGAAATTTTTTGTCGTTGAAAATCGATTGTCTATTCCAATTGTGTGCTTAAGGAAATATCAGTTGTAACACCGGTTCTGGTACGTTCACTGAAATTAAGCAACGATGAGCCTGATGATGATGATGATGGGTGACCGAAATAGAATAATGAATAAGCTTGAAATCTGATTCTTTCGAACGGAAATTAATAAATTTTAATGGATTGTTTTTTCTCAATCAATTTCTATGTTTCACAAAATTAGTTGTTTTTATTTAAATAAATATAAAAAAATTTATATTTTGGGGTAAAGGCCAAAAAAAAACATAATTTCGATGTTCAACATAGTTTCCTGAAAGTTTCATTAACATCCGGCACCCATTTTTCTTTTGCAATTTTTTCCAAATTAATTACCACAAGAAAAAATTCTTCCCCAAAAATTCAACATATTTTACCTAGTACCTTGGGTCCAAAGAAAATAAAGAGACACCTGTCAATATATATATATAAATTATCATGTTTCTTTTTTGTTTTATTTTTTATAAATCCATCTTTTAGCCTGTTGGTAATCAAAATTGGTTCAAATATTTTAAAAAAAAAAATAATTTCTGAATTTTCTTAAAATTGAACCGTTTTAAAAAACAAATGATTTTTTTTTTTTAAACATTTCAATATAGTTTCATTTTTTTAATTAGAATAAAATTTAATATGATATATTATCTTATAATTTTGGATTGAGTCAAAAAAAAAAAAGCCTTTAACGAAAATTTCCTTGGCTGGAAACGATTAAAAAATGCAAAAAAAAATGGCAACCCCCTGCAAAAAAATTTGCCTTGTTTCTCTTAATAATAATACATGAACTTTAAACGATAAAATTTTTTTTTCGTCAACTGTTTGAATATAGTTTTTCATCATTAAAAAGAAGCTTTTTTAATCTTGAAAAGGTTTAACTTTATTATGATGGATAATGAAAAAAGATTTTAAAAGGAACCGGATGACCCGATTTTAAAGATAGTGGATGGTTAGAAGTGTAAACCGGGAGATAGGATTATCAATTTACCACAATTGAAAGAATAAATAAAATTTCATAAAACTTCAGATGAAAACGTTAAAAATATAATGAATAAAATTAATCTAAATAGGAAAATAGTTTAAATCACTAAGTCAGACAAAAGGCTGAACCGAAATGAGGTTAAATATATATATATATATATATATATATATATATATATATGGAACCCTATTCTATATCAAATTTTTCTGTTGTAGATTTTTGTTGTTGAACATGGATTGATGAAGCTGTGCTAATTTTAAATTTGGTTAAACCGGACAAAACATTAACTTATAAACTCTAGTCTGTATTAAATAGTCTTAATCAGATGAATATTTTCGTATTGATGTCATTGATTGGTATCAACCAAATTGAACCATATTTGGAATGAAGCATTGATTGGTATCAACTCAAATTGGAAAATAAACAAACCAACTATATCCGAAAGTGGTTGGGTTTATTTTCCAAAGTTTGAATCAATTGATATCGCATTGTCTTGCAGACAAATAAAAATCTAAATAGTGCCATTTATATTGTTATAAAGAGTCTAAAACAAAGAAAAATTAAACTTCAAATGATGTTGGGTTTTATTATAAAGCAATCAAAAGTTTTTTAAAATAATAAATAAACAGGATGAAAGTGAAGGTGATTAAAATAAATGGTTTAATTGGAAAAACAATCTAGCTTTTCAATGAAGTCATTTTTGGATACACAAAAGTCCAAGGAAACAAGGATTTTTTTTAAATGAATTTGCTGAAAAAGTCAAATCTTTTTATGTTTTTGATTTTCATTTTATGTCATTTTAAAATTTGATTCAAGAAATATTTAAAAAACTGTTTTCAAATGGTATAAATTTAATTCAAACTTGGAGGAGGCAAACAGAAATATAAAACGTATGGAAGGAATTTCAGATGGCTCCTGGTTGAATTAAAATTAATCTTTCCACTCCATTATTGTATGACCTGCTACCATCTAAGAACAATCTTGTTAAATGGAAGAAAGAGAGTGATCCCACTTGTCCCCTGTATAAGGAAAAGCAACAAACATTAGAACATGTTCTTAGTTCCTGTAAAACAGCCCTTGTCAATGGAAGATATACATGGAGGCACAATAGTGTTTTGGATGAGCTGGTCAAAATTATAAAGAAATATATGAAGTCTGAGTCATCTAATTCAGCCCAGGAATTTGTTGCAGAAGGAAAAAGATATGTCAGTTCTAAGCAAACAAGCAAATGTCAATGCTATACCGGAAAAAATCTCCTTAGTTCTGGTGGCATCTGGGAGGTATCTGCAGACCTTCCTGGTTGGTGTAATGATTACCCCAAAATAATATCAAGTAAAGGTCTGCGACCAGATATTGTTCTTCTGTCAAGGGTGAACCATAAAATCATCCTGGTTGAATTAACAGTACCATATGAATGCCGGATGGAACAAAGCCACGATTATAAAACTAATAAATATGAAAATCTAAAATCAGAGCTAATAAAGGAGGGGTATAATGCAATTGTTAGAGCAGTGGAAATTGGAGCAAGGGGTTTCGTTTCAGGCACTCTGTACCAATTTCTGGGCCAAATTGGAATCAAAAGGGCGTAATAGGGCCAAAAGTATAAAACGCCTAATAGAAGTAACAGAGAATAGTTCTATGTGGATATGGAAAAAATGAAATACTCCGTGGAGTGTTTCAGCAAACATGACGGCATGACATGACTGATCGTCATGAATGTGTAATGAGGTTCACGTTGCATTCCCAGAAAGCGAGGTTTGCCGTTTTTCGAATTTTCGTAAATTTAATTTTGCCGTTACATATTTGAACTAGTTTATCTACAACACACTTGTATATCATTATAATGGGGCCTCACATCAGTGAGGGGGACCGATGTGCAACTGAAACCGTTGAGAGGAAGGCCCCAAAACAGTGCACATTCTCTCCTGATGTCCCCAATTTAAAATTCGAGAGGAACAAAAGAAATTCAGTGAACTCATATGTCAAAAGCCGTAGTGAAGCTCGGTGGAAGTGTCGCTTCAGGTGAGTTTCAATTACTTTCCAGTAATTTCCTTCTTCATGCATGACGCAAAACTCGTTCAGAAATATCTAAATTCTCAGCTGTATACAACCCCTTAAAAATGCATTAAAAAATAGAGAATTAAGCCTGTATGTCCCAGGGAGTATCATACTTTTTAAATTTGCATATCAACCTCTGTGTTATTTAATACTGAAATCTAAATATTTTGAATCCAATTGTATGCTTTCAATTACAGATAAAATATATTGTTGGTCGTTTTGTTATGAAATGTATTGTTGATAATTCTACCATGAAATGTATCACTAGTTCTTTTTTTTTCTTGTTTTAAAATTGTATTATTGATAATTTTACTATAAAAATGTATTTGTATACTTTCATAGTGTTTTGCTTTTGTTTTGGGGTTCACTAATTCTTCATAGTCGGGTCCCTAACAGGTGCTACAACCCTCATACTTTAAACCTTGTGAGCTAGCGCTACAGAATCACAAAGAATTGTAGCATATAACAGAAACGACATCACTTGAGGACATTCAACGACTAAAATGTCGAGTACATTAACTCGAAGAGTAACCTGTTGACGTTCCACAGTACTTCAAATAAAAAGTTGGGAAAAATACTGGAAAGAGCGATAACAGCTATTAAACTTGAGAAACCTTATTTTCCGGAAAAAAATGTCCTAAGAGAAAAAATTTATAATTTTAAGCCGACAGTGGCACTGGCTTCTCGGTCAATTAATGCCGAATGTTTCCTTATAAATATGAACCAACAGCCATGTAGCACAATGGGGTAGATTGGGTTCCCTGTACTGATAACTTGGCATCATTAGGCGTAGGGCTACATTGACTAAAATCAACAGTCGAAGTAAGGGTTTCCTCCGATACAAGCAGCCATTATGTGTCTGTGACCGAGGCAAGCCTTCAAAATGGATGACATCGACTGTGGCTTCACCTGGACAAGAATGGGTTCTACCAGGGTCATTTGACCAAAACGCATGATGCATGAATGAATACCTCTCTGACTTTCAACCCAGATAATGTTAAGTGCTCAGCTCCACAGCAACCCCACAACCGCACCCGATCATCGAGAGGAGATGAATTATCATTTAACGATTTTATTTATGGTAATTGTTCTGTTAAGATTTCCTCTTTGGTACGTAGATTTTATGAATTTAAACGTAGCACTAGATTGGCGGCAAGGTCTAAACTTTTTACAGTTGAAATGGCTAGATGTAACCGTAAGTTCTATGCAAACAGTTTCTTCTCTTGCACTTCTCGTTTGTGGAATTTTCTTCCGACTTCTTGCTTTCCAGTTGACTTTGATCTTCAAAATGGAACTCTCTTCCAGCTTCTTCCTTTGGTGTCAATTTTGATGTTTAAGAATTTAAATGAAATATCAATCTTTTGTCTTAAATCTTGCTATTTTACTGTTCTGTCACCTTAATCATCTTTTAGGTTTTTTTTTTTTTTTGGTTTTTTTTTTCCTTTCCTCAAATTCTTTCACAATCAGTGACCCCGTGCATCTTAGTGGCTTTATTGCTTTGCTTGGGGCGAAATGATTGAAAAAGAAAATAAAAGTAAACTGCTTTGATATCGGCATTAACGCACACGTATTATATATATATATATATATATATATATATATATATATATATATATATATATATATATATAATGTGTAGTATATAAAAAAAAATGTTAAAACAAAAGAAAAAATAACAAACAGGTGTAAAATACATTACCGTAAAAGTGGTAATCACGAAATACAAAGCATTTAAGCTGATTTTTTTCTTGTTAACTGTGTTTTGTATTTCGATATTACCACTTTGGGGTAATGTATTTTTTATTATTTTTGTTTCTTGTTTTAACATGTCCGTTTTTATTGTGTCCGCTGCTAACATGTCTGTCCTCTTCTCACATGTCTGTATCATTCTCATATACATATATATATATATATATATATTAGTGCGATGGATAAACTGTCGCCTCAATTGCACAAAAAAAGAAAATGACACTGAAATTTTATTTTTACAGAGATATTTACCAAAAGTACAGGAAAATACTATAGGGCAAATTTAGTGAAAAAATCGCCATTGGCTTCAACTACGGCCTCCAGATGATTTCGGAATCTCCTGCATCTCTTCTGGACGGTCTCCTTGTTTAAGTTAGTGGGTGCTGTCATAATCCTTGTCTTCAGTTCATATTTGTCCTCTCGCTCAATGCGCCTTCACGCATCGGCGGCCAGATGTAACAGGTGATGTGGTCGCAGAAATTGTTTGACAGTCATTACTCGGTTCTCCTGCTTGTGTGGCATGGTGCAGAGTCCTGTTGGCAAACATAGGATATAACAGCAGCCATCCTCATGACTCAGGGCAGCACTACCTCATCAAGGCAGTTGATATAGGTGTCCGTGTTGAGTGTGAGGTCCTCACCAAAAAATTCAGGATTTTTTTTTATCAGACCGTTGATAATCACAATTAGACTCATCCAACTCTTTCCGAATCCTCTGTTTTGTCCTCAGATTGACACCCAAGCACTTCGAAATGTTCGTATTGAGGTTTGCGGCGCGAATGCCAATTAGTACATTACGCCGTTTCCAAACTTCTGACGGAGTGAATTGACTAATGGCTCTCTTTATCTCGCAGACGGTGGCCAACTGACCTACTATATTTAGCAGTCGACAAAATAAAAAAAAACAAAAAAAACAATGCGCACGTGCGCAATTAAAAAAAAAATGTATGTATGTATGTATCAATGAATCAATCAATGTATGAATCAATCAATCCGCAAACATATTCTACATATTCCAAAATTAAAAAAAGAACGTTTTGTTCAACATTTGTGAATAAATCTGTTTTATTTGCCAATGTTAACATTACTGGGAATTCCACCTGAAAAACATCACCAGAAGATTTCGCTAAGTAGAGATGGGCAATTCACACAGCTTTAACTTGTGATGGAATCTTCTGCTGACGAAACGAAAGTTAAAAACATTTGTGGCTTTTAAAGTTTCACATATTAAAAATTCAGGCAATATCATCGAGAAAAAAAAGTAAGGCTTAAATATATGAAAGATTAAAAAAAAAAAAAGTCATAGCGAGTTCAGATATTAACACATTGACTGCCACCTCAGAGTTATCGTTTAGTCGCCTACGAGTTATATAGTGCTTGGCATTTTTGTCACATTTTCATATGCGAGGGGCCAACACTGAGTTTATTCTCAGTGTGAAAACAATGTTAAGACTTCAGTTGAAGCTATAAATGAAATCATAAAAATATTTATTGCGTGAGTTGGCTATTATAAAGTTAGCGTTTGAAGTCAGATTTCTAATCAACCTGTGGCAGTCAGTGCGTTAAATCCATCCACACACACACACACACATATATATATATATATATATATATATATATATATATATATATATATATATATATAAATTCATTCGAAAATTAGAACATGTTATGAAATTACTACAAAAATAGCCATTTTGTTTCAACACTTCTGGTGTCTTGTTAAATGATGGTTTGAACCACAGAAGCGTTGAAACAAAATGGCTATTTTTGTAATGATTTTATAACATATTTGTTATAATTTTGGAATTTATTCCGTATACACACTATACTTGTGTGTGTGTGTGTGCGTATATATATATATATATATATATATATATATATATAAACTGTACTTTTAGTGGGTACTCATATTTGAGTAAACACCTCGTTTATTTTCTTTACATGATTTTATTTTCATGTAGCGAACAGAATACTTGAAAAATGCGTCTTCAAGCAGGAGTCTTACCTGCGCCACCCACCCTCAAATGTTCGAGAGAGAGAAAAAAAAAAACAAAAAAACTTTCTTAATAAGTAATTAAAAATACGTCGGATGTAACTACGGTTTCTTGCAAAGGTGGACGTAGGGGAGGAGTTCGAATCCTGCCGGAGGGTGCATGTTTCTTTTAATAAGATTTTTCTAATTTTAAGGCCGGTACACACAAATAAAATACTGTTTAAAACTAAATGCGGCGTCTACTCAGTTATCTACCAAAAATAAGTTATAAAAATATGTCTGATTAATAAATAAAAATGTATTACTTCTTTATAAAACACACACACACACACACACACACACATATATATATATATATATATATATATAACACAAATGTGTTGTTGATGTGCAGCTTAAAACTTTCTTCAAAGAAAGATAAAATGTAGTTTTAAAAAGTGGCCCTGTTGATAGGGGGGCGTGAAATTTCCGGCGAGACATGGGAAACGCCGGCTAATTTAACATATGGACCAGTTTGCTCAAATACTTTCTCGCCGCACCTAGTATGCACTGAAGTGAAAGGAATGCATGTGGGTGGTAGAGAGAGAGAGGGAAACCCCCTCACTCTATTCCCTGTACATGTTTTTTCTGGTTTATGTTTATTTTTTTTTTTTTTTATTTTATTTTTTTTGCTTTCTATCTTTCAATCATTATTTGATTACTTTGAAAATAAACCTTTCTCTACCCTTAACAGCAAATAAACGAAAGTATATTGACACTCACGTTTCATTATAGAGAGAGGCACGTGACTGCACTCCTTTTGGGGTCGGGGTACTTAAAGATTTTTTTATTTATTTTATGCAACCCTACTGTAGTTGGCCTTTATTGCATCGTCACCAATCATCCACCCACACAGGTTAACCGACATTTATTTCCTTTGCATAAGTACGTTCTTTCTAGCCAGAAATTCATTATTGAGAAAGCACTGCAGTTTAACATGCTCTCCAATATGAGAGCTATTTGCACAAGAAACTGGAGACGACAGATTTAGAGGTAGCATTGCTAGTGTTCGTTCGTTCGTTAGTTTCATCTGGCACGCTCAGAAGAAATGACTTTAAAACCATTTGCCTTATGAACACCTTTGTCACACCAAAATCTGTAAAACGCACCTATTTATATGTGGCATTTTTCAGTTTGCTTAAGCTTCCGGCTTTGCACTCACCCGGGAAGCTTTGTTTTTTGGAAGTACTCGAGTAACAATTTTCTAAGCGTAAGGCCGAAGGTGTGGAGAACCCATTGAGGATCCAAACTTAATATTCAGTCGTAACTTGCTAACCGTTGCCTCGGGTAAAAGTGGCCGTCTTATCTGGAATTGACTCAAATGACATCATATTTCCTTAGATCACGGCGTTTCGTTCGGTGCGTTCTCCGTCCTTCTTCAGGTATAAGCCGCATCCGGTAACCTTCAAAGTACTTTGATTCACATATTTTATTATTTCAATCTAATTAGAATAATCACAGAACATACGTGTGTGATATAATATATATATATATAATATATATATATTATATAATATATATATATATATATATATAATATATATATATTATATATATATATATATATTATGTATATTATATATATTATATATTATATATATTATATTAATATATATATATATATATATTTATATAATATATATATATATTATATATATTTATATATATTTTATATATATATATATATATATATTATTTATATATATTATATATATATATATTATATATATTATTTATATATATTTATATATATATATATATATATTAATTTATATATATTTATATATATATATATTATATATATATATTTTATATATATATATATATATATATATATATATATATATATATTATATATATATATATATATTATTTAAAAGAGACAGTAGCGTATTGCTGGAGTGTGACACTCTTTGTAGCTGAACGGTGGTTTCTTCTACGCAGGTTCGATCCTTGCTGAAGAGCAAAGTTTGTTTATTAAACTTTTTCGAATGCACTGGTTGATAGACGTAATACAGTTTATAAAATAAAAAAAAAATAGGTTGTCTATTTAAAATATGTATATCCACTAAATAATAACGTCCGAGTAATAAGTGTCGGATTAAAAATAAATCCATTAATTCTTGTGACGAATAAAGTCAAAAGGAAAACTTATCTTTGTCGACGCATTTCGTTCTCTGATAGACTTTATGAAGGCAAATGTAAAGATTTTATTTTGCCACCAGTATTTATAAGCAGAAGTCAAAATGTTAATTTTTCAAAATTAACAACTTTAAGAACGTCCATAAATATATTTCGAGCTGATCGAAAGTCAAGATAAAGTAGGAAGTTTGCTAAGTGATTTATTTTAATGTCTAATACACAAAAGTGAGTAATGTAATTATTTTAGTTTTAGAAATCTATGAATTTATATATTTTAATAGGTCTTGAATTTAGCTGTTTTCTTTTAATTTTTGAAATGGCGTAATATGTTGACTTAGGAAAGGAGTATATCTTTTATGAAAGGAGATAATTTGAAAAAATCCGAAGCGCTGATTTATATTTTGGTAAGAATCGATAGCGGCACTTTCTCGTCTTGGAGAGACAAATATGTATACAGTAATAGTGGTGTCAAGGCAATAAATGTCCTTTGACATATTCTTAGCATCCTTCTGTAGAACCACATTTATGTTGCTTGAAGCATATTCATGTTGTGTATGAAGACGACTGACCTTCGCTACACTAAATTGTTGAATATACACTCTTCCATTCACTATGTGAGGAAAGTCATCTCATAGGACAAGGAGTGGTAAACGGTGTTGTATGCATTGGCACACTAATTAGGTTTTCGCTATTATTATTATTATTGATAATCCATGGGATGAAAACTTTTCTTCACTAATCTTTTGTTCCAGTGTTTTCTTTGGAATATTATGAAGTAGAAGTACGAGCATTATAACAGCTATTGATCTGTGAGGATTGTCCATAATTCACTACCATATAGAACTGATATTACGTAATCTTTTCTTTGTAAGGAAAATTTTTTTTTTTTTTTTTTTTTTTGTTTTAACTTTTGGAATTCATCTTTTGTGATTTACCTTTTCTACGGGACGAATTTACTTAGGTTCCCTGATGGTCACATGGCAACAACCCGTACATGACGATAGCGAGCGGCTGATTAGTTCCCGAGGCAGACAGATGTGGTAGCCAGCGGCAGCTCTGTGAAGGAACGAAAGTCATGCGTCCTCAAAAAGAAACATCTGTGGAAACATTACAGATAAGACCTTTTTTTTTTTTTTTAAATTGTCCTTTCACATAATGCTTAACTTATTTTTATTTATTTAAGTGCTTTGGAATTAATTTCTCTAGGCCAGGGGTGAGCAATCCTTGGCACATCGCGGAACTTATTCGTTAGATTTACATTGTGACTTTTTTTCTCTTTTGTGTATATCATTATCTCATGTACTTTTTGCTTTGTACTCTTTTACAGATTGTTCAGAATGTCACGATCATCAGCTAAGAAACGATGCCATTCAAATGAAGAGGATATTAGAACATAAAGAATAATGAACTGAAAAATTGGACATGATTAAATAAAAGGAAGCCTTACGCATTTTCTGTTCCTAAACAATCTCTATAAAGAGATATTTTGAAAGTGTCCATAAGAACAAAACTGAGGAGGAACAAAATGAATAAATTTCTCGTGAACTGAGCAAGACAAAAAAATAGGCTGATATTTTTATGAACTTTATTTCAGGTAGGCTCATTTCTAACTTAGTTGTTGATAGTTTTGAGGTTTCAAAAATTATTGACCAACATTGAATACCACTCAATAACTGGGAGTATATTAAAGTTTGGCTAGAATTTGCGCCTTTTTTTTTTTTTTTTTTTTTTTTTCCCAGAAAGGGAAAGATTATTTAGCGCCAGTACTAAGGTCTTCCTAACCACGAAACTTTGATACGGGGTCTCCTGTCTCTACCACATGTTGATTTAAGTTTCCTAACATTGTCACCAGAAACCTTCGAAGGAAAATTGTGGTGAAGGGCTGGGTTTTGTATTTGTTTGAAATTACTGAAAATCAGGGAATTATCCAATTAAAATTTCAGTACATACTCATTAAGTATTTACTTTTATAATGAATAGATGTGTTTTATGTATAAAAAATAAT
>CAHIKZ030005246.1:12500-35000 GCA_903632075.3 Acanthosepion pharaonis | reverse complement strand
TGTGTTGTATAAGAATAAGTGTTGTTGCTGACACTGTGGTTTGAAACTAGATTCCCAGTGAATAACATGGGTGATTCCATCATTAAGTAGAACATGTGATCATAAAGCAGGTGAATACGAAGTAGCGTAATGATCACTGATCATTATTTCTCCTCTATCACTATACAAATCATTGTTCTCTCTCCTTGTCTATCCACCATGGCTATACGGTTCACTCTCTCTACTCTACTGCTATCGGGATTATGATTCTCTTCTGATCATTATACTATTTGGTGATTACTACTTGAAAAAGTATTACTAGTGTGGATATTATTGGAAGGCATTACTACTAGTACCAGTGTCTATGAAGTTTCAGATAGAACAAGCATTTTTGGAAGTGATAATGAGCTTCACTCAACATAGCAAAAGTGACAAGTGTCCAACATCACAAAAGTAGCGACAAGGATTCTCAAGGAATCATAAAAGAATGTTCATATTGTTTTAGATGTGCTATGTCCCAAGCTAAAGACTTTTTTTTTCTTAATATATTTAAATTCATTTTTCATTTTATTTTATTTTTTATTTTATTTTTTATTATTATTATTATTTTTTTTTCTTCTTTTTTTTTTTTTTATAATTTTGTTTTTTTTTTTTATAATTTTTTTAATTTTTTTTTTTAATTTTTTTTTAATTTTTTTTAATTTTTTTTTTATTGTAATTTTTTGTTTTTTTTTTTTTATATAATTTATATAATTTTTTTTTTTTAATTATTTTAGTTTATTCGTAAGTTTTTAGTTTTTTTTTGTTTTTTTTTTTTTTGTTTTTTTTTTCATGGTTGTTTTTGTTTTTCTTTTCATGGTCTTTTTTATTTATTTATTTTTTTTTAAATTTTTTTTTTTTTCCTTCATCGTTTTTGGGTTTTTTTTTTTCATAGTTTTTGGGTTGTTTTTTTTTTAGTTACCTGCATAATAAAAACACCATTACAATATTTTTGAAATATTTATTTTACTCCATTCAATCTTTGGTCTTCATGCCCTGCAGCTACTATTCTGAGATTTGCTTTTAATGCAAATAATACAGGATATGTGTTGTAGTGTAATGGATATATGCACAAATACTTCTGGAAAAGGTATGACTCCATCACTTCTCCCTCCAGCTATGAGTTGAATACCAGCATAGACTGGGTTCTGTAGCCTTGGTTGAAAACCAGTCTACTGCAGAAAGAAATGGCAACCTACTGCAAGAAAATCTTTTGTCTAGTCATTCATGGGTCATTGCTGGAACATGTGTTACATATGCAACTTAACTAACTGAATACAGGTTGTGGGGTGTGGTGTAATAGATAACAGCTCAGAATGAGAAATTGGAAACCTAAGTTTGAATTCCAGTCAGGTTTGTTACAATCACATACATGCAAAAATACCCTTGGGAAAGATTAGTAACCAGTCTACGGCAGAAAGAAACCGCAGCCTACAATGGAGAAAATCTCGTTATTCAAGCATGTATCGAAATAGACATGACCACCCAAGTATTAAAGTTAAATACATCCAAAAACCAATTTTACTGTAATTTTTATGAAAATCACAACTTTATTCAAGGTAATTTAATGTTTAAATGAAAATAATTGTACATAGAAATATTCTTATTAATTTTAAAAATGCCCAGAGAACTTTCATCATACTTTAAAAATATTAGTGAATTTCAATTATTCACAAAGTTTTTCAAGTCTTTATTTAAAAAAAAAAAAAGTTAATTTTCACATTTATCTACCTCATGTTGTAACTAAATTTTCTGTTTGTCATTCTTTTAATTTCTCACTTGTATTTTCAAATTAGTGTATAAGATAAAGCATAACACAAATGTTGTTTTTAATGTTTCATTCAAGGTTTTTTTTTTTATTTTTTAAAGAAACTGACAAAATAATTTTTTCTTTGTTTATTACTTTTAGTTCTTCAAATTAGATCCTAATGTTTTCCACATTTACAGATAAATATTGTAAATATTTAAGTCTTTCATCCTTCATTCCCCCCCATTCATTTATTCATCCGTTTCAAACAACAAAAAAAAAAGACATATGTTTTTTGTGTGTGTACTTGCGCGCATACTCCATTTATTAAAAACCTGTCACTATTGGTGAGACGTAAAGAACTTTTATGTAATCAGTTGCAGTTAGAACAAATTATAAGTAGAATTATAAAACAAAAATAAAATTTCATGTTGTCCCAAATTAATGTTCTGTCTATCATCTCAGGGACAGCGTTAATCTTGAGCTCTGGCCGTGTCGCCTAATTGCGAGTGTTTGAATGGTTTGACCATATTACAAATGGGAGGCAGTCATAACAGAGAATGTCATTTGCCTGTTTTGGCTTCATCAAAAGTATTAGATCGTATTTTCACTTTGACAAATAGCTCACTTAATATTAAAATTAATAGATCTGCTTTTTGCAAATTATGCATAATTTAAAAATTAAACTTGTTAATTCGACTGTTTATTTACGATGATGAATGCCTAAAGTTATCAATGAAATCTTCATTCATATAATGTTTTAATATTTTGGTTTTATAGAAATATTTAAAAATTTGGTTAAAAAAAAAAAATGACTGAATACTAATCTATTTAAATGAATTTGTCCTATCTAAAATACATAGATATAAATAAATATTTAAAAATGTCTTTTGTATTAATTCACATTACTGTTTTTGATATTTTTATAGATAAATAAAAAAGAAATATATAAATTATATTTTATTATTTTTTGTTTTTTATCTTATATTCTATACAGGTTAATATGCTGAAAAACAAACAATTATTTTCATTACCCAACAAAAAAGACAATCAATTTCATGGCTTTAACTGATTTCAACGTTAAATAATCCTCTTAAACAAACCAATTAAATTGTTGTCATTCATTCATTATTGTAAATAAGCAAGAATCAAATTAACTTTAAATTTTAATACTATTTAAATATAAAAGTTGTCTCCCTTTAATTTTTTATGTTTTGATTTTTTGGTGAACTGAACCATTCGACGAAGTGATACAACTCTTTCTTCCAGTGAAACCTCGTTTCAGACAAATGAAATTGACTGTTATGAACTGGACCCATTAAAAATATGCAAATATTCTGAATTGTCCTAGACCAAACAGCCCCTGCCCAAGTCTGAGAATATGTTTTTTTTTTTTTTCTGTAATATCCTTCTAGGTGTTGTCTGCATGAATCGAAAGTCTGAATCTGAAGAGAATTTGGATGATATGGAAGTTGTTCCTCAAGGAGGTCCAAACAAAGATGACAGCCTCAGCGAACTGGGACAGATGTGTATGAGGACTGAAGTGAGTAAAGCCCCCACTGCCAGTGAGGATGGGTGGATGATAATCTACTCTTTGTTTTCGTCTGTATTTTACAATTTTATTAGAAAAATACGCTGAATTCTACGCTTACATGCTTCTCTTATTTCTACATAGATTTGCCATTTCCATACAAAAGGAATTCACATTGCAAGGTAAAAATGTCAGAGAAAAATGTTTCCAATTCATTTGTTTACGATGCTTATTCAGCTTTGTCTGGAGCATCAAATTAGGATTGAACTCACTAGAGCAGTAATGGTCTGTGATTAATTAGCTAATCATTGCTCTATAGCAAGATTCACTATTTTCAATTACACAGTCCTACAAACTTTCTTTTTGAAATGGTCCATGGGATGTTTTGGCTAATTTTGAACAATTTTAGTGTTCCAAATCCAACAATAACATACATTTTCCACCATTAGCTTTAGTTCTTCCACTTCAGAATAATATACCTTGTGTAAAAAAAAAAAAATAAATAAAATAGCCATGATGTATTAGGTCACTGTAAGTTTAAAGAAAAAAAATGTTCATTTGAAGCTTACACACGATCTTAGTATGAAATAAAACAACTTCTGAAATATGAACAAGATCATTGAATTTTCACGAATGCTTAGTAGATTTGTGCTGTTTTAAGTTCCAGCAGTAGTCGGCCATTATTCTTTTGTTTCATCTTCCTGAATATCGTTCTATAATTTTAATGTCCTGGTGGAATCTTTCACTTTGCTCATCACTAACATAATCCAAATTAAATTATATCACTGACAGACTCTAGTTTCTATTACAAATATTTGATGCAGATTATGTAAAGTGATTATATCAAAGAAATTTTTATATTGTTTCCATTTATAAAACAATGTAATTACTCTCATGATCATCATGCATTATATCCAAGGAGTTTATATTATTTTCATTTATAGAACAATACAATTACACTGTCATTATCATCATGGATTATATCCAAAGACTTTATATTATTTCCATTCATAACTTAGAACAATACAATAACACTGTCATTAACATCATGCATTATATCCAAAGATATTCTGTTGTTTCCATTCATAACTTAGAACAATAAAATTACATTGTCATTATCATCCTATAAAATCCAGGTGTTTGAGCAATCAAAAATTCATGGCTTTTTACAGGAGACATTCAGAATTTGAACAGTATTTGTAGCCAAATTTCTCAGTCAGTTTTTTAAAAATACTATAGTTCTATACCTGATTTTTAGACTCTGCATTCTAAAATTAGCTAAGGAAAAATATAAGCAAAGCATATGTACACTAGTGTTATTAATATAATAAAATAGTAATATTGCTTATTTTATTTTACACAATTTTTTTTTCTTTCCATTTTAATATTTTAATAATGATTATAAATTTAATGATTCTTCTGAAACATAACATTTATCTTCTAAGTATGTCCATCTTATTTAAAAGCAAAAGTCCATCTTATTTAAGAAAAATAAAATTAAATTTGAATCAATGTAATAAACAGAAAATCCAACTGTTTATTTATTTTCAAAGAATTGATTCCTTTCACAGAAGATATTCAAAAGCTGTCTGGTCAATACCACATTTTACTTCCTGAGAGTGGGTCCTTGGGGTTTCTTAACTAGACAAACTGTTTTTCAAACATTTAATTGAATGGAATGGGTGTTAGTTTTCTACAAACATAAATTCTTTAGGTAAGTCTGTGACAAAAATTCAGCTCAGAAGTCGTACATATTGCACAAGAGACCATTTATATTACATTTTCTTTGAATTTAGACACATTGGAGTCATTGTATCTTAAATCAACAATCACGGGTGACTTTTTCAGAAAAATCTCGGAAAATTCACAGGTGCTCCTTGATAAAATTTATTGATAAATCCCAAATATTAGATCGGTATTGTTTTAATAGTTTTAAAATCGGAACATCTTGAAGTTTCACTGCATTTTTTGTCCTCTGCTAAATAAGGCTTTTCAACAAACTTCTGACATCCATAGCTCCAAGGATATTGCATGTACTGATTTGATACTTAGTGACAATAGTTAATATTTACTGTAGATTACAAAAATATAAACAGCTTAAGTATCTATGTACACTCTTTTTGATAAGGACCTAAAAATGGCCAAAATGTTCACTTTAAGAGTTTCTCATTTACAAAGTCTGTCACATACAGCATCCAAATTAGTTTTCCTATCATTTATTACTTAAGAGATTATTTCTCTGTAGTATCCATATTCATTACTGTTATAGAAATGTCAGTATTACTGTTTGATAATTGCCCAATTTTAACATCCTTAAAAGCAACAGTAATAAGGTAAAAATGTTCATAAAGTAAGAATGATGTTAATATACAAAAAGGGATACAGACAAGTGATTGCAGTGTTCTGACTTCAAGACAAGAAAGAACAAAAATATGGAGGATGAGACTGAGAATTGGTTTAACTTATTGGCTAGGAAGAAATCCCAGCATGCATCTACTGGAAATTATCTATAAATTTGGGGAGGGGGGATGTTTTTTGTAGTCATTCCTAACATGATTGGAACCAAGGATCTCAATCTTGAATGATATTTTTGTCAAGATGTACGTCAGGTTGATGAAAAATTCCTTATCGTCAGAAAGGTTAAATATTTATGAATGTTCTTAGGATTTGATTGTTTGCATTTGTATATAGTTAAAATGCTTAACACATGTGTATAAGGATTCTTCACTTCAAATTTTAAAGTAAAAATTGAAATCCGTACATGACATGAAAGGCAAAAAGCAATTTAGTCAGATAGTAAAAATATTTACCAGTCTTAAAATTATTGTTCTAAATTGCTTGAATACTATATTTGAGGTCATACATACCCGCCTCCCAAATGGTTAAAAAACTATCTCTCAGGTCTTTTATATGAATTTGTGGAATTTGGTAGTTTACTCTGTTGGAGGATAGTGGGCATTTATTTACAATCAGAATTTTTTTTAATACTAATATTCACCCAAAGCCCAAGAGTCACTTAAGGCCGAGATTTACTGAGCAAACAATATATGCAAGACAAAAGTAGGCAAAGCAACAGTAATAAGTCAAAAACGTTCACAAAAATGATGTTAATATACAAAAAGGGATACAGACAAGTGATTACAGTGTTCTGACTTTGTCAAGAAAGAACAAAAATATGGGGGATGAGACTGAGAATTGGTTTAACTTATTGGTTAGGAAGAAATCCCAGCATGCATCTACTGTGATTTCTCTCTAAATTTTGGGAGGAGGAATGTTTTTGCAGTTGTTCCTAACATGATTGGACCCAACAAGATTTGAATTCTCATCCCCTAGCCTATTGGTTGAACTTTAGTAAATAAAGACAAAGAAATTTGTGGTTAACACATTTATTCTGTAAGTCAAAAAAAATTCTTTTCTAAGAAAAGAAAAAAATATAAATGAGAGAATCTTAGAATTTTTTTTAATGGAATGTCTCACACTCCCTATTTCCTACGTGACTGACTATAGCTGTATATAGTGAGCACTGGATATACTTGGGGACTTGCTAAGCTAGTTGAACTCTCTGCCTGAAGGCAGAGAGGGACCCAGACAAAGCTATGCCGAAGGGCAGAGTCTCGTCTGGGGAAGTAAACAGCTACCCGACCCCATTTTATATGGTCTACAGGGAATTTTTGCCCGAGCCCATGGGCTTGGTTTTAACTCCACATTAAAAACGGCCTTGTTCCACATCCTGCCTCATGGGGAAGTGAGGTAAATAACCTTGCTTCAGGAATTAGTTGGAGATTAGTCTCCAGCTGTGCTAGTTGAACTCTCTGCCTTCGGGTAGAGAGGGACCCAGACGAAGCTATGCTGAAGGGCAGAGTCTCATCTGGAGTGGTAGATAGCTACCCGGCCCCATTTTTTACGGAGTCTATGGTGAATTTTTGTCTGCGCATACGGGTTCGGTTTTGCCTCGCATTAAAAACGACCTTGTGCCACATCCTGCCTCGCAGGGAGGTAAGGTAAATAACCTTGCTTCAGGAATTACTAGCCTGCTACCCAATCCCTGTCTTTCAGTAGTGTATTCTCTTTTACAATAAACCTCTTCATTCTTTCATCTATGCACATGTTGCTGTTCCTCCACCTTTGTCTGTTTAATCCCTTTAAGGATACAACAGTTGTTATTATGGCCTCCTCTGTTGGTTATCATCATCAGATGATTTCAATTTGGTTCTTCAACAGCATTTGAATTTATACATTTGTTAATTACTTTTGACTGATGTTGGATATTTGATGTCTATTTCTTTTGCTTTTTTACTTTTTTTTTTTTGGCTCACTCATTTGATCAACTATTTAGTGTACACTCTCATAAATATTCCTTTATGTTAAATGAAAAACTTTTATGGACCAACTTGGCATTTTTCCCTCAGTCTTGATTGTGATCATGTACCACTTCCAGTAACAGTTTTAACAATATCTGACCATGACTTTTTAATAGACCAGCATTTGCCAACCTAAGTGATATCGCCAATTGGTGGACAGTTTCAACTGTTAGGTGGATAATGAACAACTGAAAATGGTGGGCAATTGGAAATTTTGGTTGACAATATATGCTTTTGAGTACTAAAATGTTATTTCAACATATGCTAGTCGAAAAAAAAAAAGAACCTGTATTACAAAAACGAAATAAAATAGGAATAACTGGGACACATTCATAGATAAGATATAATATCCTCCACAACCAAGGAAAGTTTTGGTCCATTGACTTAGATACTTATAGGTAGTTACTACCTATAGTGTAGTCACTCATGGGGGTGACAGGTTATTCCATTACATCAATGTCATAATTGATTAGAATATTCTCTAGCTTGTTAAGTGTTTAAGCTGTTAGTACCTGCAGATTTCAACATGTTTCATACACACTGTAAGGTTAAGATTTTTTTTTTTTTTTATTCATCTTGTAACAATATCAATGCTTCTGATTTAGAAATGTTGACTACTTAATGTTGACTACTTGATATAAAGTTGAATTCTGACAGTTATGACATGTTTCAAATCAAAAACATTCCCTGCTTTTTTGAAAGATCGCTCACTTAACAGGAGTAATGTTGGTCATTTTAGACTCTTTTGCATTTTTTATTCTCTTTCTGGTAGAATCACTTTCTTGACTGATTTCAATTTTATCATCAAATCAAAACCATTTATCTTTTTGTGGTTTTAACATTGTTTACACTCTGCATCTAGGGATCCAATCATTTTTGTTTTTTTTCTCTTTTTATTTCTTTTATTTTCCCTATTTGCTGTCCTGGTACATGCAGCATCTATAATAGTAGAACCTCAAAACTCTTCAAATATTTCTCATAAATTCTAACATGTGCAAAGCCTTTTATCACTTTCACATATATTTAATAATATATATAATATTATTTTATTATATTTATTCAAAGAATTTGTTTTCATTTTGTTTAGAATTTAGGGAATCTTCCATATTTTCTTTAAAGTTTAGTAGACATTGCTGTATCTTATAAGCTCACCTCCTTGGTATATTGACTGCATGAATTGAAGACTACTACTAGATTGGTAAGTAGGTCTCATTGTTTTACTGTTGAAATAGATGTGACCATAAGTTCTATTTTAATAGTTTCTTTCCTGACTAAATTTCTGGGATGAGGAGATATTATTTACACTATTTACATTTGGACTATTGTCCTCATCTTTGTTGTTGTTATCACAATGTTTTGGCCATTGTACTCTCTAGCCTTCATCAAGTGTATATTGATCCAGCTAACCTACAGGGAATTCAAAACTAAACTGTTTTTTGACAAGAGTAGACTTCTCTTTCCACTGGTCATGTCTAGGGATATTTCATTTAGTTTTTATTTTTAGTACTGTTTGATTATTATTCACCCTGTTTCCATTGAGTCCAAGCACACACTGCCATGCCCAAGGATTTAACCACAATAAAATAGTCAAGTGGATTAAAGTGTTGGTTTGTCAATTTGGTGATGTAGTTCTATAGCTAGGCTGGGCAATGTGTACTTGAACTCTGTGGGAACAGGGTGAGCAATAACTAAGACTAAAAACAAGATGATTTTTAGTAGTGCTCAGTAGGTTACTTGGATTGATATAAATCTGATGAAGTACACAATGGTTGAAATGTTGTGATAACAACAACAATAGTTCAAATGTAAATAGTGTAAATAATTTTATTTTCTCATATTTCTCACCTGTGGAACTCCTTTTTGGTTTCTTGATTACCTACCATCTACATTCTTCAAAAAATTGTCTGAGTGGCCATCCAGGAGTCCCAAAAATAATACCCTGTGACTTTTTTCTTTGGGGTTGGTTAAAAGAGCAAGTCTAATATACCAAACCAAAGACTTTGTTAGAACTTGAAGGGCAAATACAAGAAGTTATATCTTCCATCCCACAAGAGTTCCTGGTGAAATCAATTGACACAATTCCTGGGCAAATTGAGAAACTGTTAGCGAAATCAGTTGCCTATATCAAATTTTAAATAAAACCTCATGCTAAATGCTTTCCTCTCATATCAATTTCTTGTAAAAATTATAGTTAATAAATAAATTATAAGTATTTTAAGATAGGGAGTTATTTTTCAATCACCCTGTAGATAATCTCTAGTCTCCAGAAATAATCAAATTGTTTTTTTTATTGTTTTTTGTTTTTAATCAGTATCACCACATGCAAGGCAGTAAAGCCACTAAAATGCAAGGGGTTACAGGGTGTGGAGGAATTAAGAACAGAAACATTAATAATGAGTGGAAAGAGAAAAAAGTAATCAGGAGAACAGAAGATAGCAGTTGACATTGCATTTAAATTTATGCAGGTTAAAGTTGGCTGGAAAGCATAGAGCTGGAAGGGAGTTCTAGAAGTGTGAGAAAAGAAACTGTTAGCATAGAACTTATGGCTACATCTAGCCAGCTCAACTGTAAATTGATGAGATCTCAATGCCAGTCTAGTACTGCATTTAAATTCATGAAGTCCAGGTACCATAGCGAAGTGTTCATCTGAACAATTACCATGAAAGTACTTATAGAAAAGGCGCAGAGAGGCAACTTTACGGTAGTGGGAAAGCAACTGAAGCCGAGCTGCCAGGTCAGAACCAATAATATTGCTGATTCTTTTTTTAATCTTATCACGGAGCTCCAGGTAAATAGCAGAGACACTGGACCATATATGGCAGCAATATTCTAAGCATGGACAAATGGTAGACTTATAGATAAATTCCAGAGAGAAAAATTGCCTCTAACGACACAGTGAACAGACTTTCTTGGCAGCTGACCTAGCAATGGATTCAATATAGTCTTTCCAGTTCATGTCAGCTGAGAACGTTAGTTCAAGAAGGTGCAATGAGTCACTTTCCTCCAGGAAAGCATCAGCCATGCTGATGGAAGGCAGAGAGGGTTCTCTGGGATGAAATGGAGAGAAGTTTAGTTTTGTAGGCATTAAAATTAACAAGTCATCTTTTGCCCCAGTCATTGATGGACTAGAGCTCATTTTGGACATTGGCTGCCATTTTGACCATGTCAGACTGATCAGCCTTACTATCGAGGCAGGAGTAAATGGTTGTGTTGTCAGCGCAGATGCAAAATTGGGAGCTGATGTCATCAGGAAAGTCATTAATAAAAATTAAAAACTGAATAGAACCAAGGATATAGCACCATGGGAGACAGCCAGATTTATATGATAAAAATTATCAGTAGATAACAAATATAAATAATAAATCAAGGGCTATGATTAACATGTCTATTTCATTCTTCTGATTTAAATTGTTGCTTTACAATTTAAAGTAGCTTCTCACAATTTTACCTGTAGCTTATTGTTATACTGGAACACACCTATTCTATTGTTAATAGACTCTCCCACCTATAATAAGTAGGAGTAGTAGCAGTCGCCGAGTCAGTCGCTCAGGGAGTTGGTCAGTCAGTCGATGTCGGACGACTGTTAGTCGGATACTAGAAGTATCAGCGACCACCACTAGATTGCTGTGTCATTACCTATCCTATCAAGTTCCTAACATTTTGTACGTCGAACCTATTTTAGGACCAACTTAGTGAAATACAAGCCTCCACTGTGAAACTACTCTACAACACTTATAACATTAGTTTTTGTTTTTTGTATGTTTTTTGGTTAGTCATGAACTAGTAAATTTTCAGTTCATTTTTTTTGAGAATCATTCTCTCCTCTTCAAAATTACCATATTTTAGTATAATGCAATCCTGTGATACTGAAACTAAAAACAGGGAATAAATTACATCCTTGAGTATAATGCAACTTTATAACTTTGTAAATTTTCCTTAGAGAGTTCTAGAATATTATCCATTAAAATCTTAATGTTATACATTTTTCACTAAAATATTTAATTTTTTCGTGATATTAAAGAATAGAAATGAAACAAATGTTTAGCCATTGTGTATTTCAAAACTTATTTTTGGAGAAAGATGCTCATTTGCTGATACACGGTAATACATTTTAAGGTGTTAATCTTTCATACTTTTCTGTTTGGTATGACTTCATCATATTTCTATGAAAAAAATAAATTTCATTGTGAGTAAAACTGAATTTATTTGAAATGTTGCAGTTTCAAATAATTTTTTGTTTTTTTTTAATAGTAAAAATCTCTGAAAACTTGTATTTGTATATAATACAGCACCCCCTGCATTTAATTTTTGTTAAAAATTTGTGTTATGCACAAGAAAATATATTAGGTGTATTTTTGTAGACTGATGCCATATTTTTTCATTTTTTTAAGCTAGATCTCAGCATCCTGTTTTCATTAGCTTCACAAAAAAAATGTTGGGTCCTCTCCTGCATATAGTTTAAAATTACTGGCATACATTCTGTTGTTGCAATTGTGTATCTGTTGCTTTTGGAATAGACTAATCAAGTTATTAATGTTCACTATGTTTCTGTTGACATTTTTGCTGAAGAAATAGTTCTTCATATGGTCTATATGCCTGATGAAGGCTGAAGAAAGAATTGACTAAAATATTATCCAAAAGGCAAAAGGAGTTCATTTGTCTGAACAAAATTACTCTTCAAAGTTGTAGATATTTTTTTCTTTTTTTTCAATTTGCCAGCAATGTCAGGTTTACTGAGTAGTTTTTGTGCACTTGGTTCAGATGAAAAATTGACAGTTTTACAAAGAATGGACTCAAAAATCAAAGTTAAAATTTTGTTCTTTGCTACTTAACCCCTTCCTCACTACTCTGAACACTTTTCATTCCTCCAGTCTTTGGATAACATTAGATGATGATCTCTTTACAATGAATAAGTGCAAACCAAAATAATAAATAAAAAATGTAACAATTTGAAATAAATTGCCTCAAAGATTTTGAAAATCTTCGAGGCAATTTATGTCTTGAATCTTAAAAGATTTTTTTTTAAAAATCTTTCCAAAGTTTATTGTGCATCAAACAAAATATTACTTGTCCTGAAAGTTGAATTAGGCAAAATTTTCACAATTTCTCAACAGTTAGTAGCACTACTTGCAATTTCTTCCATTCTTAGAATTCTTAGAGATATTCTTATAAAAGAACCTTTTTCGGTCTTAAAAATTTCCGCTTTAATGTGATTTTAATGTATTGAAATCTCTTTAATTAATGAATTATTGCTGGTTGAACAGCTTTTTTATATGTAATGTATGAGGAGATTCTGAACCGTATTTGGGTAAACCAGTAAACTTTTCTAAAAGAAAAAAATTTAAAAAAATAAAAACTCCTATGTTTAGTTATTTGTTTAAATTTTACAAAGTGCATGGGGGGTGAAATTTTCAGAAACTTTCCTGTTTTTAATGATTTGTACAATAGAAACACAAAAATAACAGGATTGAATTTTTTTTTTCTTTTTTACTGTTTATCAACCAAGCTTATTTAAAGCTAGAAAATATCTTTAGATCACCAAATATTTACTGATACAAGTGCTACTAATTAATCCATAGTTGGAGGGAGAGTGGAATCACTCTTTTCCCAAAGGTATTTGCACATAAGTGAATATAAAAACATGATGAGAGTTGCAATCTGACTCTTCCCCTCCCCCCCCACACACAAAAAAAGGCAGGAAGAAAGGAATTTAAATGATTAAGAATTAAGACAAGTATTACTGATAGCATTGGGAAATATATATATTAGACCATGTGTTGCTACTACTTTCACTGATGCTTTATGTGAGTAGCTCCTTATATGAAACATTTCAAAACAAAAATTAAGAAAATATGTGAATATCACAACTCTCAGAATATCTTTCATTCACCAAAAATAACAGTAGATTAGAAAAAAAGCACCAGCTTACAACACCCCCAGAATGTTGTAACCTTTACCTGGAGAAGAAAATAGTGATAATCACTTTTGTAGACATTCAAATTCTAACACTAAAAGAAATTCCTACAACAATGTCTTTATACCAAGACAAAATAATACCAAAGTTCAGTAGCAAAGAAAATAAACTAAACAAATCAATGACTAACATATTTTAATATATGGTTGAGTCATAAATAATTTCCGTTTTTATCAGTTTTATTCCTCAAAAAATAAAGTATAATTATATATTATTCAATTATATATCCATTATTTCCAATGACTTGTTATGTATCAATCAGCTCTTTGATATTTTTTAGTAAATTTCTAGAAGTATAGAAAATTTTTTGATGCCCTCTTGAATCTAGTTTTCAGTAGAGAAAGGTTTCGCTCACCAATGCATTTTGCAGCAATTAAGAGCTAGTTGAATATGGTGGTTGGGGTACAACAGACCAACAGAAATCCAATTTTTTTCCTGTGTTATTCTTGCTGTATACAGCCTTGTTTTCATTGAGGAGAATGTTTTTCTTATCAATGAACACTGTGTGCTTTTCAACTAAATCTTTATGGACACATTGCAGCTGCTGGATGTATAAATGTGTATTTAGTATTTTATTATATTTTTTTTTAGACATTTGTATAGTTATTAACACTTGAATGATCATGAACAAAAAAATTAACATCCTCTACCAAGTATTCCAAGAAATATAATCTAAATAAACCTTTCCAAAACAGAAACAATGATCTGGAATTGGAGTGAAAGCAATAGCAGCATATAAAAATTCAGGATGTGAGATTAGTAAATACCAAACACTTTAACTACCTCCGTGTATGGATCGGTTATAAAAAATTTAGTATAGGAGATAAGAAAATTAAACATGGAATAGGCTACATTAGAGATAGTTTTGCCCAACACTGCAAATTGCTACAAAACCAAAATCTGAAAACTCAAGTCATGTTCTTAAATAGCCTTGTCAGATCAAGGATTTCATATGGATGTCATGTGTGGCACCAAACCCATTCAAAAATATCTAAGCAGTTGGCTTTTTACAACCGCTTTCTAAGATCAATGGTTAAAAATGACTTTTAGCAAGTGAAACCTGAAGGTTTTGGCAAAGACCATCCTTCTTTGAATATTGTGGACTGGCACTACAGAATTACAAAGAAAGAACTGTACCAAAATAACAGAAACCACATCACTTGAGGACTAGCAACAGCTAAAATGGATATTACCTGTAACTCAGAGAAAATAATGATATAATCAAGATGCTGACATTCCACACTACTTCAAATAAAAGGTTAGAAAAGAAGCCCTCATCAATAATGGAAAGAGTGATAATAGCTACTGGAGAAACCTATTTTCCTGAAACAAAAAATTGTTTCAAGAGAAACCTTTTAGAAATTTCAACCAACAACAGTACTAGCTATTTGGTCAATGAATACCAAATGTTTCCTTATAAGGAAACAGTATGGCTAATAACAATGAAAAGCTAGAGTAGTTGCTTCCTTGGAAATAATGCTACATGTTTTTGTCTCCAGTGGTCATTCTGGTATCAAACAGTAGTAAATTGTGTTCATATCCCCTGGCTGACTTCATTTTTCAAAAAGATGAAGTGTGCAGCCATTCATCTACTATTGATTATTATGTACAAGGGTGCAAATAACAAGGCTACAAGTGTGACTCGAACTCACTACAGTATAAATGGTTTTGGAGATAAGCTTGCTAATAAATTCAAGATATATTTTTTCAGCTCTTAAATTCAATTTAGAAATTCATTTCTAAAAGAATCTTTCTTTCAAAAAAGTTGTACTTTAAAAGCTCATGATTTCAGTATATTGGAACCTTTTTTTTTACTTATTTCTTTTTAGGAAATTGCTCAAGCCATAGTACTGTGTGTATATGAGGGCCTTGTCTGGAGTGACAGTTCCGCATGTCACAAATGTATCAGCCTTGGGTGGCCACTCCTCAGACAGGTAAACTTTTTTCTTTTTTTTTTTTTTTTTTTTTTTTTTTTTTTAAAGAAAACTTAAGTAATAATTATTCTTTTTTCTTTACTTGGATTTCACAATATCTAACCTAGCTCTTCCTACTTGGGTGATTGGTATAGCTTAATCTTCCTCACTTTATGTTAACAAAAAAAAAGGTTAAATTTAGCAAATCTGTAATCAACTCAATGCAAAATCTTTTTAAAACAAAATTGGGTCTACAATAGGTTTTCTGGGGAGTCCAAATCCCTTATTTGTAATTCCATTTTCTACATATTCATTTACCTGCAGTTAACACCAGAAATAGTAATAAAATTAATAATAATAATTAAAAAAAACAACAAAAAACTAGGCAATTTGAATATGTCTAAGACAAACCCTAAAATGCTTCTTTCAAGTGAAAAGGTGAACAGTCCCAACTTAATAAAGTAAAAATATTGTATGCTGTGCTTAAGATCTATAGATTGATTGATTTTAAGTTTTATGACTTATCAACCCTTTGTGGGTTATTTCAAGCTGAATCATATTTTGGATAAGATCTAGAGAAGAATCTATCTTTTATCCATTATATAACTTTTTTTTTCCAGTATATTGTTAAAATTAGTCTATTTTAGTATTAGTTAATCTCGTATTATGTGTAATTTACATAGATATTGATAGTAAATATCCATGTCATATAAAACAACTGATAAAGGCTACTGGAGCAGCCAAAGATCTTGTGATTTCCCAAAAACTTTATTGTACTTGCAAATGTCAGCTAAATAAAAAGCAAAAAATATCTTTGTATATGCAGGGTTTATCAAAAATATTTTTACCATTTTGGAAGGGCAGGTTCCTCATGCCAAATCTCTGATGAAAGTCCATATAAACATTTGTCTGCAAATCCTTTGTTTTTGAGTTATTAAGTTTAAAGAAAGTTTACAGTAGACGGCACTATGTTACCATTCAGACTAGGTTACATTTGTCATTCGTATATATATGTGTCTATCTTCAACGGTTAATGTGTGTAGTAGTGAGTTAACTGAGAAATGTTTTGTTTAACAGTGGCAGGATAGTCATATCATGAGCAGGCAAATATGACTTTTGCATACGGCCAGGCAAATGGTAGTGGACACGAGGCTGCACATCTGTATCCAATTGCATTTTCAGACTGAAGGCAGCTGAGTCATCCAACCATTGCTATTATTTATCATTGTGTTGCTGAGACAGGATCCGTGGCACTACAAACTATGGAGCAAGAAAGACCAAAATCCGCTTGTATGCCTGATCATGGAGAACACATTCTACAGCCTGTCGGAGACAATTCAGGTATCAGCACACTTAAAAGGAGCTCCTGTATCCGTATCATTTGCAATGTGTGCAGGGTTTTCCTCCCTCTGATCACTCACCACCGGAGAACTTTTGCTGAGCTTTATTGCACAAACTGCCAATCCATTGTTTGTCTCTTCAGTCTTGTTTATGGATGACCAATATTTGGAAGAGATGAAATAACAAATTTACACAACCAACATTTGTGGGAGGATCAGAATCCCAACGTATAATACAGGCTAGACACCAGCATCAGTTTACGTTAGCTTCTCAGTATTTTGAACTGATTCCTTTATTCATTCTACAGGAATAGACTACTCTCATTCTGCTTTCTTTCAGTTAATTCTCTTTTGTCAGGTGATGTGAAAAAGACATATTCTCAGTTGAAGAAATAGATGTAACACAAAAAGCAAAAAAAAAAAAAAAAATATTATTTAATTCAAGGAATGTGTCAGCTGTAAATTGCTATAAAAGTAACCAGAAAAAAAATTTCTAATTTAGTCAAAATATTTTGATTCCTAAAAACTTGGATAGTTGTAAACAGTAGATATTGTTTTAAATGGGCACCTGTTATTGATGAACAGAGTTGAAGGAGTTCAAGAAATCTGGCTCTTTTTGTTTTTTTATTTTAAATTTTCCTATGATGAACAATACATAGAGACAATGTTCCTAATTTCTTATGTGTAGATATGACTTTGAAATGTTTATTCTTTTTTATTTCATAGATGCCTTCCAAAAACTAAAAGTGTTAATTTAGTTATTAAGAAACAGGAACATTTTTTCTAAAAACAGAGAATGCTGTAATATAATAATATCAGGCCTCTGAGATGGCAGTGAATGATGGACAATTTCCTCACAGATGAAGAAGAGAATTTATGTAACAAAGATATGGTTCTACAGAAGGATGCTAAGAATACTATGGGCAGAACATGCCAGCAATGAAAAAGTTTTAGGGAAAAAAGAAATAAAATGGCTATTTCTACATAGAATCAAAAGAGACAGTTGTAATTTCTCAGATACATGAGGGGAAAAAAAAAGCTTTACACTCACAGGACATATTGAAGTCAAGAGGGACTGAATAATCTAATGCAATTGGATAATGAAAAGACAAACATAGCTAAGTGCTACAAAGAATAGGAAATTGTAGAGAGCCATGATTGCCCACATCCTGAAAAGACATGGCAAAATGAAGAAAATTTAATACTTATTTCTTAATTCTGTTTGCTTATATCTCATAGCAATAAGATATAATATTGTTTTGATTTCTTAGATAGTGTATTGTCATTAACTTATGCAGTACCTACAAACATTATTTACATCTGGATCAGCACTTTTGTCTAGAATCAGTGTAGTATGATGATTTTCTAAGCATAGCTTTAATGTGGCAGAAGGATGGGGAACCCAGTGAGGATCGAATTCATTACTCAGTCATAATTGTTCCAGCAAGTCAAGCTTGCTAACCATTACACAATGTGGTGCCTAAATGATTTTTTAAGCATAGCTTAGATGTGGTAGAAGGCTGAAAATGTGGGGCACCCAGTGAGGATTGAACTCACTACTCAGTCATAATTGTTCTACTGAGACAAAGGGGCTAACCATTACACCATATCGAAGTGCCCTAAATCAGTGTGGTATCTGTGCACTCTACCTAATTTTGTTTTTCTGATTCTACTGTGCTGTTCAAGCAGTAGAGTGCTGGCATAGTGGATGTCACTTGCTTGCTTATCTCCAGGTCAGAGGTTCAAATCAGAGTAGGAATCACTTATTAGTTTTATCGATCTGTTTGCATGAGCATAACACAAGATTATGAACAGAAAAATGTACAGAAAAGTCAAACTTGTTGTTTATTCTGTTTTTTGTTTTTTCTCTCTTTCAGATGATTGCTGATGAAAGTATAACTTCCAAAGCTGCCTGCCATTTATTGCATGCAGTTTTGCTTGGTCTTAATATGCACGGTCAGCATGAAGCTGGGCAGGCCATGTTACTCAGCTTGGGATTACAAGTCTATGAAGCTTTGGTAAGAACTTTTAAATTTTTTTTATCATTTTCAATAAAATAATATGGGAGGAATTAGTTTTATCCAGATTCCAAATTGGACATATGAGATGCTATCAAAAAGTTCCCAGGCTAGTTATGTTTAAAAAAAAAAAAAATTTACTTGAGTTTTTAAAAAAACCTTTTGCAGCAATACACGGATCCCAGCATACCTTTGACTTTTGGAATCTGATCTGGAAGTTGTTTTCTGTAAGCATTTTGAGGACATTCTGTGATTCTGTCTGGAAGTCAGCAACGGTGTTAAAACAGCAACATTTGAGCTGCATTTTCAGCTTGGAGAAGAGATGGAAGTCTGCAGGTGCTAATTGTGGCAAATAGGGTGTGTGCAGAAGTGATACAATGTTGTTTTTTTGCTAGAAACTCACAAGTTAGAGCTTGGTGACAGGGCGCATTATCATTTTGATGAATCCAATACTTCGCACTCCACAGATCTGGTCACTTCTGCTAAATGTCCACCCTCAAATGCCTCAAAATGTTGCAATAGAACTCACGATTGATAGTCTGGCTCTAAGGGATGAATTCTCAATGCACAATACCATGGATGTCGAGAAAAAAAACGATGAGCAAGCTCTTGCATCACAAAATTGCAGGCTACAGCATGTATGTAATCACAAAACACAAATTTCACAACTTGCAAACTAAACACAGCAGTATCACTCAAGACACTGGTACATGAAGGTTACTGCCAGCTCCTCTGTTGGTATACTACATAACTAGCCTGGAAGCCTTTTGATACCACCTCATATACATTTCACACATTAACACCTACTCACAAATGAAACTCTCTCATCATGTGTAAGTGACCTGCTACAGTCCAAAATACGGTTTGGGCTTTAAATAGCCTACAAAGTGTTGATAAATCATAAAAATACAATCAACAGGGTTCTTACAGTTCCTGGAAACCTTGAAAAGTCCTGAAAAAACAGCTACAGTCCAAAAGCTCCTTGAAAAGTTATGGAATTTTCTAAATTGGGCTGCTCACACATCCCTCTTCTCAGTTCAATGAAAGTCAAGATGCCAAATCCCATAAATCTGGCTTTTTTCAAGCTTAAATTGTCTTTTAAGAAAAATGTTTTTTTTTTTTTTTTTTTAATAGTAATAATAATTACTGCAAATGCTGGTTTGTTTCCTTGGTTGGAATGAGTTACTTCTGTATATTCTCGTTAAAGTGATGAGAAATGAAGGGAGAATATGAAGGCTCATCTTCTAGCTGCTATCCTCACTCGGCAAGAAAAGAGGAAAAGTTTATTTCATTTATGAATGTTTATTTCACTCACTGGGTCTTACTCTGGAGAGATATTTGCGAAGTGTTGTCCAACTTTTAAAGTTTGTCCTGATGTTATATGGACCGCAGATCCTTTGTATTTTCTCTGATAACCCCTTCACATAAGGCATCAGAGAAAATACAAAGGATATCTCTCCCGAGGACCCCCCCCCCAGAGGAGAACATAACTAAAGACTGTGTATGCTCTCCCATGCAGCTGTGGAAAAAAATATAAAGGGGAGACGGGCCGCCCCCTTAAGGGGGGGGGTGAAAAAATCAGGCGTGGCTGACTACATATGGAGAGAAATGGGAGATCACCGCCCTCTGTGGGATCAGGTTGAGATCATAGACAAAGAACACCATTGGAAAATTCATAAACTTAAGGAATCAGTACATATGCTAGGCCACAAAAATCTCCTGAGCCAACCAAGCATAGAAATGAATACAATATGGGAACCAGTAATAAGGAGTACTAGAGAAAAGCAATAATAACAACGAAAATTGCAATATGAGCTCTGGTAAAAATATACAATGATAACGGCAAAAATTTCAATTGGAGCACTGGTAAAAAATAAGTTGCTGAAGACATTAGGTTTATAATACCCAGAAATTCATACACAGATGTCATCAAGGACACATGGCACAGTAGATGAAGGTGTTGGTTAGATCCAGTGACAAAACCCAAAGAGTGTGCGTTCAATACCCGGGTAAGGCAGTGGAGAACTTGGAGAGGGTAATTAACAGGAGATAACTGATAACTGACATCCATTAAAACATGGTATGTGGAACTAGAACAGTCTACCCCAGTGAGTGAAATAAAGGGTTCAGTTCTACATTCCAACCACTTGAAGAAGGCTGGAGCGTAGAATGGCCGAGATGTAATAAATATGGCAACAAAGATGAGGACAATAGTAATAATGTAAATAGTGTAAAGAAATTTTATTCACATTTCAATTTCACTGTCAATGTGCATCTATGTTTAAATTACGTTTGTCTAAATTGTTGCCAAAAGTAAGAGGATCAAATTTGACTCTGAGAAAATGAAGGATGCTTGAATAGAAAATGTGCCTTTGATACATCTTTGGAAAAATAAGATTGTTATTTTTAAGGCTTGCAGGCTAATAATGACCTGGATCTCTAGCTTTTGTTGTAAGTGAAAAAATAATGAAATATATTAAAAAAACATTTGGTTTTTAATGTTTGGCTTTAAAAGTTCAATCTGTCCCTTTACTTTAGTATTTCTGCCATAGATGGCTAGAAAATGTACAAACATGTGAATGACTCCTAGACATTTGGCCAGATGTCTTAAAATTTGTGAACTTAATTAAAAAACAGAAAAATGTCCCTAGACCAAGTCCCTCTCTATGGTGCTGTCAAATGTGAATGACATTTTATTTCTAGTGAAACTGCAGATTTTTGTATCTGTTTAGAAAGTTATTGAACTGTTGCTTTCTTTCCGTTCAAATGATCTTTTTAGCATAAACATGAAACTGTTAAAATTTGTAAAGGAAGAGCACTCTAAAAAGATAATTACATTTTCCAAACTGAATGAATTTGTAAGAATTTTTTTTTTTAAAGCCAAACATACATAAAGATCACATGTGGATTTCTGGCAGATTGGACTATGCAAAATTTATCCGAAAAAAAAAAAAAAAAAAAAGGCAATATCAACAAGAGATTTGCAACACATGATGTTCATCACCGTTATTAAGAAACTTCCGGCAAAGTCTCTCCTTAGATACCATCTTGTAAGGTGACTTGCATGATTGAACCCTGGATCTATTTGTGAAAAAACATCTGCCACAGAAGACTGTCTAAAAAGATGTCTTTCCCACATGATGGACAGAAAACAAGTCAGCAAGTCTGACTATGATGACATCATCAGTCAGTACAAAGTGTTTGTGAAAGATATTCTGATCTTTTTCTTTTTTTACTATTCCAAAACTTTTGTCTTGAAATAATAGCTTTAGTGATGTAGTTGGCTCACTTGCAATATTTCAATCCTGAGCTTAAGACTTCTTCAGATCTTTTAAAGACAACGTTGGTAGTGGATTCCCCTGTCTAGGATGTTGATAAATCAGTGACTACAGCAAAATCCTGTAGATCATTTACAGCAGGCAGCCCTGTCGGCTGGGGCTGTAGAATACACCAACTGCACCTCTGCAGAGGGGTAAGACCCCCCCTCCCCGGTATGACAATAAACTACATACGCGTCCAGGGTAAGACAGTAAACTTTGTCCAAGCAGGAAGAAGCCCCTGATCAGGAGGCTTTGAGGAGAAATTGGAACCTCCTCTT
>CAHIKZ030005246.1:0-7500 GCA_903632075.3 Acanthosepion pharaonis | reverse complement strand
TATGGTCAGTAATCTTGAACATTCATTGTCTACTATGAATGAAGATACGTGTCACTTGGGTCAATTTTGGAAAATATCGACCCTCACTAAACTGCACAAAAACCTCTTCCGGTCCCAGAAGTGGATAATGATAACTTTTGAGGGCATTGTTTCAGCCCATGGAAAAATCCACGCAAACATGTATCTCTCTTCTTTATATATATATATATATATATATATATAAAAACAGTTGGTGAAGCCCAATTGTTATATTCAACCTTCAATAAAACACCCTTTTCTTTTTTTTTTTTCTTTGTGTCTATCAGGTTTGTCATCAATTTGTTTTAGCGAAGGAAATGGTACATTTCTTTCCTTTTTTGAAAACTGGTCGTATGTTTTCTTTTAGCTCGAATTAGCTTTCATTTTCTTGCATCTGCCTAACCCACCAGAAAATGTGTCTGGGAATTTATTTTTTAATCCTTCTTTTAAACTTTCTGCTTCGTTAGTAAAACCTTTCACTTTTTGACAGAATGAATTGATCGGACAGTTCCATAAATTGAACTGTTCCATCCAATTTGTACCAAATAGGTTATTTGTGTTTTTCATGACAAAAAGTCTTACCTTCAAAGTTTTATATTTTAACAATGTATTTGTCATAAATTCCCCCCTTGAATTTGATTTTCTGTCCTGTATCACTCAGAGTAATTTTTTTTTTTTTTTTGTTGTAACCATTAACGTTGGTTTACCCAATTTTCTCCGTGTATAAATAATTATTATACTCAGAACCACTGCAGAGTTGTAATCTGATGTTTTTGTTCAGGATTTTTACCTGTACAAATTTTCTTATAGGAGATTTATCCACATTAGTAATTTTTAATGTAATTATTCACTCATATTTTAAATCTTCTCTTACAGTTTTTTTTTTTTATGTATGTCCTATTTTTCCACACTCAAAACGTTTATTTCTTTTTGTAAGGGCAATCCTTATACCAATGTAATTCTCCACAAATGTGACAGGGTGGGGGATTAGGTGTGATGTTTTTTCCTACTTCACTTTATTTTTGACTCACTTTTTTAATGTGTGATAATGTGCTTATCTCAATATATTTGACATCTTTTATTTATAAATTTCTGACAATCTTCTAAGTTTTGTGGCGTTAAATTGGGTTTGTTTTCCAATTTATTTAAAATCCTCCTTCGGATTTCAGCATCTTTTGTTGACACCAACACTTGCACAAATATCAAGCATTTAAAATTGTCAGGGCTTAATTCTGCCAATTTGAACTTTTCACAATTTTTGTTCCCAATGCTTGCAAATGTTGTGAAGTCATCATCTTTGTTTTTCACTAAATTCATACATTTCCATCTTTGATGGAACAAAGACGTTTTGGGGCTGAAAACTTCCGAAAGCAAAGTAACCATTTGTTTAAATGTTAGGTCACTAGTCTTCTTTGGTAATATAGTTTACGAACTTAGTGTGTTCGACAGCACCTAGTTTCCTTACCAAAAGTCTGACCTTTTTATCGTTGGACCGGTTTGCACAATCAGTCTTATACAAGTCTTTGTATCTATGGAAATACAACGAAAAAGTTAACTCATTTTTTGGTAGATAGTGAAATTCCACAATCGCATTTACGATAGTGTCTTCAGAATATTCATTCTTATTATTTGTGAATATTTTCTGTTGTTCTACCAACATTTCCACAAGTTTTTGAATTTTTGTTTGAACTGTTTTTGCTGTTCATCTTGCCATTTGATCATTTCAAGTAATGTCGTTTTACATTTTGATTTTTTTTCCCCAATGAAGCCTTGGTGAATTTTAACATGCAATTTTGGCAATATCTTTTTTTGCCAAAGTTGTGCTGGTGAACGTTTTCTTGATTTGCGGCCAAATTCTTCACGCCAAAATGTCACACTAGTGACATTTTCCAATTTGGGTTAATCCTTGTCACTAAAACATTGTATTTTGGCCAATCCTTGTCAAAATTTTGTATTTTGACTAATCCTTCATGCCAAAATGTTGTAATTTTGGCTAATCCTTGCCACCAAAATGTTGTAACCTAGGGAAGGTTACTGAATAGGAAAATCGCACGAATGTTGGTAATGAACAATAATACTTAGGACAAGAACAACACGACATAAGATTCACCAGCGGCATGTAGAAGAAGTAGTAAACTGCTGGAAGTGAGTCAAGTGAATTCCACAATGAATCTCCAATTGCAGACCAACATACAGTATTTACTACCGTATTTATGTGAATGGGCACATACCCATTATCACCTATTATAGATATGCTACAACAAATGAGAAATATGCATAATATCTTACATTGATTGCACAACTCAGTTTCATATATTCTGCATTAGTCAGGTGCAATTTTTGGGGTTAACACTTCTATAATATTTCTGTTTCTCACGAGATATTTTATTGTAGGGGTGGATTATTATTGCTAAAATAATTAAGTGAATAGTAGTTTAATTTTGCATTTCAATTTAGACCCAAACTAGCATTTTTTATATATAATATCTCCCCAAGTATATGATTGATGTAGACTGAATAAAATTCCTAAAACCAAGACACTATTCATTTTTGTTTGTTCTTGTATGTAATTATTTATGGGTAGTTTGTGTCGTTTTACGTTTATATGTGTGCTTAAATCTGGGTGAGTTTGCTTATTTGTATCTGGGTACAGATGTATGATTGCTTGTATTTTGTTTTTATTTGTACATGCTTGCTTCAGTTGTAATTTCCTTTTTATGTAAAAACAACAACAAATGGATAAGATTTTTTATCCATTTGTTGTTTTTTTTTTTATCTTTAAATTTTGAATTTTCTTTTTCTTTTTTCCTTTTCCCCTTTTTTGTTTTTCTTTTTGTTTTTTCTTTTTCTCATATTCTCTGTGTCAATCTTATGTTTGTGTGCATATATGTTTAGTTTTATTCACATGTCTTTGTTTTAGGATGCGAATGTGTTTGTCGCCATCAGCTGACGACGTGTTGATTGAGATCTATAGCATTCATGTATACTTTTCACATCAGCATTGATTTTACTAAGTATATTGGCCTTTAAATAAGAATAATAATACATACATATATTTATATTTTTCTTTTCCTCTGTTCCATTTTTGAATAACTTTGTAATATTTTAAACCTAATACTCGATTTAATTTGAAATATCTGATTTTTATTTTATCGTAAATTAAAGGATATTTCATTGATTTTTGGTTTGATGTAGCATTAACTTTAATTGACTAATGTTTTATATTTAAAATATACCGTCATGTTTTTTGAATTTTCATATACTTGTATTCTGATTGGTCATCATAGGTTACATATTGAGGGGGGTTTGATTTGATTTTGAATTTTAAAAAAAAAAACTTTTCATTTTGCAATCAACACCATCACTTAATAAGATGACAGAAGTGTTGAAACAAAATGTCTATAGTAATGTTATAACATATTTATGTTATAATTTTTTAATAAATACTGTATGTATGTATGTACGATATATATCCATTTACGTCTGCTCCTGTTTAATGTCTGTTGCTGCCATTGATTTCAAATCTACGGGACATGACCCATTTATAAAAATAATTTCTTAATTTTTGCTTCTTCCCTTAGTTTAAATTTAATGTAGGTCATATTCGATTGATTGATCTGAGTAAAGCCCACAAACCTTATAACCACTTCCCCTCTCTTTTCTTTTTTTCATAAAAAGAGACTGTATTTTACTTTTAAATCTGAATAAATTGTATACTCACAAGTAATTTACAATCACATTATTTGAATCGCATAAAAACACGACTGCAATTGTGTAGCAATTTTGGCATGTTTTTCAATGTAATATCCTAAAATAAAGAATAAATGAAAAAGTGTGTGTGTGTGTGTATATATATATATATATATATATATACACACACACACACACACACACACTTCATTTTCAGTTTTTTATTTATTGTGTATTTATTTTTTTTAATTAATTTTAATTCATTCATTTTTATATAAGTTTTACTTTCTTCTGAGCAATGATACTAAAACGAATGTATCTACATTGACCAAAACCTTCCCATCCAGCTCCAGTGTGATGGAAGCTCTATACTGTTACCACATTGGTTTATACATAGATAGAATGTTAAATTCACAAGATTTAGCATATTAGAAATTTTTCCAAACTACATATAAAACATAGTGTAAAACAACCATACTCAATTCTAAAAAAAAAAATACAAAATAGACATCATCATCATCATCAACCAAAAGGTCATTCTTCATTTTCTGTAAAACTAATACATTATGCCTTTCTACTGCGTTAAACATCTTAACAAACCTACAAATTACTTCTGGAGAAATTTCCATTACCATCTTTTTCTTTATTAGAGAAAATTAAAAAAAAATAATTAAATGTTTTCAATGTGAAATGTATTCCCTGGTCATGGTAGGCAGTGAGAGTGATGATGCTACAGAGAAATAGTAATTTGACTTACTTTCTCAGTGAGGTGTTACAGTTCCATCTAGCCAAATAGCTTGTTTTGCTGTACTTGACTATGCAGATAAATTTATTGTAAAACATAATGAATCCATTACAAGAGAGTCTGCTGAAAGAATTTTGGAAACTTTTTCGACCATAGTGATGGAAAGCGGCTGGATGGCATTACCATTTTCCCTTTCAAAATGGGTAAGTTGTTGATTTGGGATGTGACCTGTGCAGATACATTTTCGGCCAGTAATTTGATCAGGTCCGCAGTTGAGTCGGGGTCCATCACCCAGGACGCAGAGATGAAAAAAATAGTTAAATATTCTTCTCTTGCTGATAGATTTTTTTTTTTTTACTCCTGTGGCAGTGGAGACTTCAGGGGTTATTAATGGCCCTAGTTCGATGACGTTTCTTTGGAGGATTGGCGCGATTGCATCTCGATTAAGAGCCTTGTGAAACAGAGTGGCTCTTGCAGAGTGTCTCACTGGCGATGGTTCGAGGTAATGCTTTCTTCATCATTGCAGCTGGCAGAGGATAGAAAAAAAAATTATTTATAGTTTCTGGAATTGTCATCAATGGTCAACTGAACTTGCTTTGTTTCAATAAATTTTCTCCAAAATATGTTTTTACTTCTGAACAACACACTGAAAAAGGAATTTACTTTGCAGCAAAATGCCTAGAAAATCTGCCAATGGATTATTTATTTTCAGCTAAGTGCTGACTGATGAAGATATTTTAAATGAAGAATGAACAATAAGCACTAAAGCAATTGAAGAAGCTATTGAATTGTGTTTTTTGGAATGGTTGGCAAAACATTGGAAAATTGCCAGTCAATTTAATCTTTATAAAATGGTAAATAAAGATTTCATTGTAGTTGGTTTGAATATTTTTATAATTTAGTAAATGTTTATGAATTTATGAATAAAATAAAATTTTGATATTTATTACTTTATAAATTGATAAATGATAAAAATTGCATTGTATTATTAATTGGTTTGCATTTTTAGAAAGTTGTAAATATAAAATTATTCTTGTAAATAAACAATCTAATAGTCTTTAAGATTTTTATTGTAAACTAGCAGTCGAGCCCGGCGTTGCCCGGGAATATAACAGTAAGAGATAGATCAAGTATCGACCATCATAAAGACTGAAAAATAAAATTGACAAAGATTATTGTTTAAGGTTGATGGACGCACATGTCTTAATTAGTTTTTTTTCCTTTTTTTTTTTTACGAATTGGTCAAACAAAAACATTGTTTTCAATCGTTATAAGTCTACCAATTGTATAGAATTTTATTATAAACAATTGTGTTGTAAATGGAATTTTTAAAGCATTCTGAATGTAAAAATAAAGAAAAAAGTGTGCAAGACAATAAGAAACACTACCTGCCAAAAAAAAAGTGAAGTTTTGTTGAAATTGGTTGAAAAATGTAGGAAATCCGATCACACATATAAACGAACACAGACACACACACACACACACAAACAGGGTTTTATAATAAGTATAACTTGATATCCCCCTTTCATTCTTGCGATGCCTCTTAATTGTGTTTTCAAATTAATTTTGTGCAAAACAATTGTTTTTCCAAATTTTGGCGGCTGTCAGAACCACATAAAAGGTAATTTTATGTAGTCCTGTGAAGTTTTGCTGAAATCGGTTGAAAAATGTAGGAAATCCGATCCAATATATAAACGAACAGACACACACACACAACCTGGGTTTTATAATAAGTATGATTCTCAAGAATAATGAAAACAAATTTACTCTCATATTTTTGGAGTTTATTGAAATTTTAATCATAGCTTTTTTAAATAATCATTTTTGAGGCAGTGAAAGAAGTATAAAATATTAATGGTGTTAAGGGAAAAATTTGTTCAAACATTTTAATAATACATGTGAGCTCTCTACTACATTTTTCCATTGTAAATAAAATGAAACTTGAGCTTATTTTTGTCACTTTTAATTTGGTCAAATGTATTTACCTCAGAGGCTAAAATTAGGGAAATTACATTACTTATATATCCTTTTCAAATGTTACTTTGTTATAAATGTAATTTAAGAAATATTTATATATGTGAGGAAGCTGAGAAGTTTAATGTTTGTGCCTGTAACCAAAAAAAAAACGTCTCAGCATATTGTACTGTTTACATTGCAGTAATTTTTTGACTTTATACAAAATGATTTATTCTGAGTTCAGACTTGTCTGTTTTCTTTAAAGTTTCTCCATTGTATTCAAACTGTACAGGTCACTTTTGCATTCTATTTGCTTTCTGAATTTATCATTGATAAATATTTAAATGTTGCATTTTTAATCCTTGTTTCATCTCAGGAAAAGCTTCTTTTTTTTGTGTTACACACATAATTGTGTATGATGTGGGGAGGTGATGATGCCCTCCCCCCACACACACACACACTTGTTATTCCAAGAGTACATTTGGAAGAAATGCAATTACAAACAAGTGGAAATCAAATATTTAATGACTTTGTGACTGGAGGACTTCAATCTATTCTCTTACTTCATTGTATTTTCAAAGATTCTTGATGATATTTCTCCACTTTTTCATCATTTCCTGAAAACCCTTATGTGAAGATTTCTTATTAATATTTTTCTGTGTTTGAGCATTAACTGAAAATCTTGATTAACAACTCCCACAAGCTACATCATCAAAATTCTGGTGGAATTGTTGCATTTGTTGGAAGAAAGACATGCTGAATCTTTAATCCACTGTCTAATTTTGATGTGTTAAGTGATAACAATTTTCAGTACAAAAGAACTTCTTATGAAGCTGCCAGCTTTGCATAAAAAGATAACTATAAATTGTAAAATGCTGTACATTTTTATTTCTCTTATTTTATTTATTTTTTTATTTTTTAGTCATTTGATGACAAAGTCTTGCATGCCCCACCTCAGAAACAATCAGAAAAAAGGAAGAAAGATGCCTTCAAGAAGCTTGTCTCTGAGATTATAGGCGTAAGTACCTATCCAGATTCTGTTATATATCTCCTGCACTTTAGCTGAAATTTAACTTGTCTCTCATAATTTT
>CAHIKZ030005245.1:0-32597 GCA_903632075.3 Acanthosepion pharaonis | reverse complement strand
TGACATTACGAAATTTGGTTTGGGTAAAGATGTCATTTTATGAAATGATTTGCTAACTTAGTTGGACATAAAAATGTGATAAAGGAAAGAGTGATTTTGGGTACACACAAACACACACGCACATATATATATATATATATATATATATATATATATATATATATATATATAAAGGGTGTATAAAATAACTGAAGTGTGATATGTTTGCTATTAGCTGAAAATTGATATGGAATTTTACTGTGTAAGTATAAAATTATTTTTCAGTGGGATGAATAGGAAAAATTTGGTAAGTGATGAAGACGCAACTTGTCTTAGGGGTTGTCTTGAAATTTTTAGTGCAGCCCAAAACTGGGGGATCAGTCATATTTCACTTCATTTTAAATATTTTCCATTGAATGAAATATTTTGAAAATTGGTTTTAAATTATAGGAAATTTATTAGTTACTCCATATATAACAGGATTTTTCATTTGGTTGAATAGAGGGAACTGCAGATATGAGGATGCTGAGCCATGTTTTGGGGTCTGATTTCATAATTTAAAGTGTCCAAAAACTGGGTTGCTATATTTCTCTTGATTTCAAATTTTGGCTCTCTATGGAATAATTATAAAATTGATAACAAATGTTAAGGAATTTCTTCCTTAATCAATGTCTAAAAAATTTTTCCAGTAGCTTGAATAGGGAAAATATGGGGTTCGATGAAGTTGCAACTTGTCTAAGGGGTTTTATTGAAATTTTAAGTGCTGCCCAAAACTGGGGATCAGTCATATTCCACTTTGTTTTAATTTTTTTCCGTGAAATGAAATATTTTCAAAATTGGTATCAAATTGTAGGAAATTTATGAATCAATCCATGTCTACAAGGATTTTTCATTTGGTTGAATAGACCAGGGTGGAGGTTTGACCATGTCGAGACATGTCTCTGTCATCTACTTTGAAAATGAAAGGCATACAAAAAACGGTTTGCTCGATGAATCTGGAATACCGCTTTTTCTTTCTATAGAATACTTATAAAATTGATATCAAATGTTACGGATTTTTTTCCTTAATGCAGGATTAAAAATTATTTCAGTCAGTTGAATAGGGACAACGTGGGATTGGATGAAGTGGCAACTTGTTAGGGGATTTGTGGGAATTTTTAGTGCAGCCCAAAACTGGGGGATCAGTCAGATTTCACTTCTTTTTAATTTTTTTACATTGAATGAAATATTTTAAAAATTGGTATTAAATTGTAGGATATTTATTAATTAATCCATGTCTACAAAGATTATACATTTTGTTGAATAGAGCAAAGTGGAGGTGCAAATATGTCTTTGGCGTATCCTTTGAAAATTTACGTCATCCAAAAACCGGTTTGCTTGAGGACTCTGGATTTCAACTTTTTCACGTCTATAGAATAGTTATCAAATTGATATCAAATGTTAGGGAATTACTTGCTTAATCCATGTTGAAAAAAATTTTTTTCGGTCGGTTGAATAGGACTTGTGATAAGGGATTTGTTGGAATTTTAATAAGGCCCAAAACTGGGGGATCAGTCAAAATTCAATTCTTTTTAATTTTTTTCTATTAAATGAAATATTTTAAAAATTAGTACTGTAGGAAATTTATCAATACATCCATGTCTACAAGGATTTTTCATTTGGTTGAATCGAGCAAAGTGCAGCTTTGTCAATGTCACTGTTGTGTCCTTTAACAATTAAGGTGTCCGAAAACCGGTTTGCTCAATGGGTCTGCATTTCTTCTTAATTTCTTGCTTAATCCATGTATAAAAGAATTTTTCCAGTTGCTTAAGTATGGAGAATACGGCGTTTGATGATACGTCGACTTGTGTTAGTGGATTTGTTGGGATTTTCATGAGGCCCAAAACTGGGGGATCAAAATTTTTTATTCATATTGATTTTATTATTAATTCTTATGTATTTTGTTGCATGAGAAAAGAAAAAAACAATTGCAATCCTTCTCATGCAAGATATATGCCTTAAATCAGACATTGAAGATTGCAGTAGTAATAGAAGCCTCAAAAATGCTGATGTCCAAGATTTTTTATTTGTACCCTTTTTATTATTGATTCTTATAAAGTTAAATGCATAAGAAAAGAAAAAAGCAATTGCAATCCTTTTCGTGCAAGACAAATGCCTTAAATCAGACATCGAACATTGCAGTTTTAGGCCCTAGTAGTAATAGGAGCCTCAAAAATACCAATTTCCAAAATTTTTTATTCACATTGATTTTATTATTTCTTCTAATATAATGTGTAAAAAAATAAAAAAACTTGCAATACTTTTTGTGCAAGATATATGCATTAAATCACACATTGAAGATAGCGGTTTTAGCCCCTAGTAGTAAGAGAAGAGTCAAAAATGCCATTTTCCAAAATTTGTTTTTTATATTGATTTTATTATTGATTCTTACGTGGTTTGATGGGTAAGAAAAGAAAAAAACAATTGCAATCATTTTCGTGCAAGATATAAGTCTTAAATCAGACATCGAAGACTGAGGTTTTAGCCCCTAATAGTAATAGAAACCTCAAAAATTGTGATTTCCAAAATTTTATTCATATTGATTTTATTATTGATTCTAATGTAGTTTGATAGATAAGAAAATTAGAAAAAAAATTGCAATCCTTTTCGTGCAAGTATTAAATTGTGCGGAATTTGTCTACTCATGCCTGTCTAGAAGGATTTTAAATTTGGCTTAATAGAGCAAAGTCAAACCTCGACCATATCGCTGCTGTGCCATTTCAAAGTATACTGTGTCCGAAAACCGGTTTGCTTGATAAGATTGCATTTGAACTTTGCCACTCTATGTAACCCTCATGAAATAGATATGAGATTGTGCAGAATTTCTTGCTTAATCCATGTATGAAAGAATTACTTCAATCGATTGAGTAGGGAGAAGGAGGCCTTCGACGATACGGTAACTTGCGTTAGTGGAAATGTGGGATTTTTCAGCTGACCGTAACTGGGGGATCACATATTTTCCCCTACTTAATTTTTTTTTTTTCCAGTAAGTGAAATAACTGCAAATTTGGTATTAAATTGGGCTGTATGTCTCGATACATATCTGTCTAGAATGATTTTAACTTTTGTTTAATGGAGCAAAGTAGGCATCGACGATGTAGCTAATGTAGCCTTTGATAGTTTACAGTGTTCGAAAACTGGTTTGCTCGATAAGATTGCATTTCAACTTTTTCCCCCTCTAGGGAACACTCATAAAATAGATATCAGACTGTGTGGAATTTCCTGCTTAATCCATGAGTCAAAGAATTATTTCAGTCGCTTGTATAGGGAGGGAGTGACCGTCGACGACACGAGACCTTGTTTAAGTGAATTTGTTGGAATTTTAATGCGGACCAAAACTGGGATGTCACTGACAATTCACTGCTTTAGAACTGTTTTCCAGTAGATGAAATCTCTTCCAATTTGGTATTAAATTGTGCGAAATCTCACACTCTGTCCATGTCTGCAAGCATTTTTCAGTCACTTATACTGGGCAAAGTGCAGCTTCGACTGTCATGCTGCGTTGACCACTGGCAGTTTACGGTGTCTGTAAAGTGGTCTGCTTGAAGAGGTTGCATATCAACTTTTTTCCTCTCTAGGGGATCCTCATGAAATAGATATCAGATTTTGGGGATTTCCTGCTGAATCCATGTGTCAAAGAATTATTTCAGTCGCTTTCTGTATCGAGGGAGTCCCCTTCGACGATACAGGGCATCTTGTTAGTGAATTTGTTGAATTTTCATTTGGACCAAAACTGGGGAATCTCTCACTATTCACTGTTTTATACATTTTTCCAGTAAATGGAATCTCTTTAAAATTGGTATTAAATTGTGTGAAATCGCTCGCTCTGTACATGTCTACAAGCATTTTCCATTCGCTTTGATAGGGCAAACTTCACCTTCGACCATTTCGCTGATGTCACCGTTGGCAATTTACGGTGTCCAAAAAGTGGTTTCCTCGAAGAGATCGCATTTCAAGTTTTTTCCTCTCTAGGGGATCCTCATGAAATAGATATCAGATTGTGGGGAATTTCCTGCTGAATCCATGAGTCAAAGAATTATTTCAGTCGCTTGTGTATGGAGGGAGTGACCTTTGACGATACGGGGCATCATGTTAGTGAATTTGTTGGAATTTTCATGTGGACCAAAACTGGGGGTCTTTCACAATTCACTGCTTTATACATTTTTTCCAGTAAATGGAATCTCTTCAAAATTGGTATTAACTTGTGTGAAATCGCTCGCTCTGTACATGTCTACAAGCATTTTTCATTTGCTTTGATACAGCAACCTGCACCTTCGACGATGTCGCTGCTGTCACCGTTGGCAATTTACGGTGTCTGAAAAGCGGTTTGCTCGAAGAGATCGCATTTCAACTTTTTTTTCCTCTCTAGGGGATCCTCATGAAATAGATATCAGATTGTGGGGAATTTCCTGCTGAATCCATGAGTCAAAGAATTATTTCAGTCGCTTGTGTATGGAGGGAGTGACCTTCGACGATACGGGGCATCATGTTAGTGAATTTGTTGGAATTTTCATGTGGACCAAAACTGGGTGTCTTTCACAATTCACTGCTTTATACATTTTTTCCAGTAAATGGAATCTCTTCAAAATTGGTATTAACTTGTGTGAAATCGCTCGCTCTGTACATGTCTACAAGCATTTTTCATTTGCTTTGATACAGCAACCTGCACCTTCGACGATGTCGCTGCTGTCACCGTTGGCAATTTACGGTGTCTGAAAAGCGGTTTGCTCGAAGAGATCGCATTTCAACTTTTTTCCTCTCTAGGGGATCCTCATGAAATAGATATCAGATTGTGGGGAATTTCCTGCTGAATCCATGAGTCAAAGAATTATTTCAGTCGCTTGTGTATGGAGGGAGTGACCTTCGACGATACGGGGCATCATGTTAGTGAATTTGTTGGAATTTTCATGTGGACCAAAACTGGGTGTCTTTCACAATTCACTGCTTTATACATTTTTTCCAGTAAATGGAATCTCTTCAAAATTGGTATTAACTTGTGTGAAATCGCTCGCTCTGTACATGTCTACAAGCATTTTTCATTTGCTTTGATACAGCAACCTGCACCTTCGACGATGTCGCTGCTGTCACCGTTGGCAATTTACGGTGTCTGAAAAGCGGTTTGCTCGAAGAGATCGCATTTCAACTTTTTTCCTCTCTAGGGATCCTCATGAAATAGATATCAGATTGTGGGGAATTTCCTGCTGAATCCATGAGTCAAAGAATTATTTCAGTCGCTTGTGTATGGAGGGAGTGACCTTCGACGATACGGGGCATCATGTTAGTGAATTTGTTGGAATTTTCATGTGGACCAAAACTGGGTGTCTTTCACAATTCACTGCTTTATACATTTTTTCCAGTAAATGGAATCTCTTCAAAATTGGTATTAACTTGTGTGAAATCGCTCGCTCTGTACATGTCTACAAGCATTTTTCATTTGCTTTGATACAGCAACCTGCACCTTCGACGATGTCGCTGCTGTCACCGTTGGCAATTTACGGTGTCTGAAAAGCGGTTTGCTCGAAGAGATCGCATTTCAACTTTCTCCTCTCTAGGGGATCCTCATGAAATAGATATCAGATTGTGGGGAATTTCCTGCTGAATCCATGAGTCAAAGAATTATTTCAGTCGCTTGCGTATGGAGGGAGTGACCTTCGACGATACAGGGAATCATGTTAGTGAATTTGTTGGAATTTTCATGTGGACCAAAACTGGGTGTCTTTCACAATTCACTGCTTTATACATTTTTTCCAGTAAATGCAATCTCTTCAAAATTGGTATTAACTTGTGTGAAATCGCTCGCTCTGTACATGTCTACAAGCATTTTTCATTTGCTTTGATACAGCAACCTGCACCTTTGAGGATGTCGCTGCTGTCACCGTTGGCAATTTACGGTGTCTGAAAAGCGGTTTGCTCGAAGAGATCGCATTTCAACTTTTTCCTCTCTAGGGGATCCTCATGAAATAGATATCAGATTGTGGGGAATTTCCTGCTGAATCCATGAGTCAAAGAATTATTTCAGTCGCTTGTGTATGGAGGGAGTGACCTTCGACGATACGGGGCATCATGTTAGTGAATTTGTTGGAATTTTCATGTGGACCAAAACTGGGTGTCTTTCACAATTCACTGCTTTATACATTTTTTCCAGTAAATGGAATCTCTTCAAAATTGGTATTAACTTGTGTGAAATCGCTCGCTCTGTACATGTCTACAAGCATTTTTCATTTGCTTTGATACAGCAACCTGCACCTTCGACGATGTCGCTGCTGTCACCGTTGGCAATTTACGGTGTCTGAAAAGCGGTTTGCTCGAAGAGATCGCATTTCAACTTTTTCCTCTCTAGGGGATCCTCATGAAATAGATATCAGATTGTGGGGAATTTCCTGCTGAATCCATGAGTCAAAGAATTATTTCAGTCGCTTGTGTATGGAGGGAGTGACCTTCGACGATACGGGGCATCATGTTAGTAAATTTGTTGGAATTTTCATGTGGACCAAAACTGGGTGTCTTTCACAATTCACTGCTTTATACATTTTTTCCAGTAAATGGAATCTCTTCAAAATTGGTATTAACTTGTGTGAAATCGCTCGCTCTGTACATGTCTACAAGCATTTTTCATTTGCTTTGATACAGCAACCTGCACCTTCGACGATGTCGCTGCTGTCACCGTTGGCAATTTACGGTGTCTGAAAAGCGGTTTGCTCGAAGAGATCGCATTTCAACTTTTTTTTCCTCTCTAGGGGATCCTCATGAAATAGATATCAGATTGTGGGGAATTTCCTGCTGAATCCATGAGTCAAAGAATTATTTCAGTCGCTTGAGTATGGAGGGAGTGACCTTCGACGATACGGGGCATCATGTTAGTGAATTTGTTGGAATTTTCATGTGGACCAAAACTGGGTGTCTTTCACAATTCACTGCTTTATACATTTTTTCCAGTAAATGGAATCTCTTCAAAATTGGTATTAACTTGTGTGAAATCGCTCGCTCTGTACATGTCTACAAGCATTTTTCATTTGCTTTGATACAGCAACCTGCACCTTCGACGATGTCGCTGCTGTCACCGTTGGCAATTTACGGTGTCTGAAAAGCGGTTTGCTCGAAGAGATCGCATTTCAACTTTTTTCCTCTCTAGGGGATCCTCATGAAATAGATATCAGATTGTGGGGAATTTCCTGCTGAATCCATGAGTCAAAGAATTATTTCAGTCGCTTGTGTATGGAGGGAGTGACCTTCGACGATACGGGGCATCATGTTAGTGAATTTGTTGGAATTTTCATGTGGACCAAAACTGGGTGTCTTTCACAATTCACTGCTTTATACATTTTTTCCAGTAAATGGAATCTCTTCAAAATTGGTATTAACTTGTGTGAAATCGCTCGCTCTGTAAATGTCTACAAGCATTTTTCATTTGCTTTGATACAGCAACCTGCACCTTCGACGATGTCGCTGCTGTCACCGTTGGCAATTTACGGTGTCTGAAAAGCGGTTTGCTCGAAGAGATCGCATTTCAACTTTTTCCTCTCTAGGGGATCCTCATGAAATAGATATCAGATTGTGGGGAATTTCCTGCTGAATCCATGAGTCAAAGAATTATTTCAGTCGCTTGTGTATGGAGGAGTGACCTTCGACGATACGGGGCATCATGTTAGTGAATTTGTTGGAATTTTCATGTGGACCAAAACTGGGTGTCTTTCACAATTCACTGCTTTATACATTTTTTCCAGTAAATGGAATCTCTTCAAAATTGGTATTAACTTGTGTGAAATCGCTCGCTCTGTACATGTCTACAAGCATTTTTCATTTGCTTTGATACAGCAACCTGCACCTTCGACGATGTCGCTGCTGTCACCGTTGGCAATTTACGGTGTCTGAAAAGCGGTTTGCTCGAAGAGATCGCATTTCAACTTTTTCCTCTCTAGGGGATCCTCATGAAATAGATATCAGATTGTGGGGAATTTCCTGCTGAATCCATGAGTCAAAGAATTATTTCAGTCGCTTGAGTATGGAGGGAGTGACCTTCGACGATACGGGGCATCATGTTAGTGAATTTGTTGGAATTTTCATGTGGACCAAAACTGGGTGTCTTTCACAATTCACTGCTTTATACATTTTTTCCAGTAAATGGAATCTCTTCAAAATTGGTATTAACTTGTGTGAAATCGCTCGCTCTGTACATGTCTACAAGCATTTTTCATTTGCTTTGATACAGCAACCTGCACCTTCGACGATGTCGCTGCTGTCACCGTTGGCAATTTACGGTGTCTGAAAAGCGGTTTGCTCGAAGAGATCGCATTTCAACTTTTTCCTCTCTAGGGGATCCTCATGAAATAGATATCAGATTGTGGGGAATTTCCTGCTGAATCCATGAGTCAAAAGAATTATTTCAGTCGCTTGTGTATGGAGGGAGTGACCTTCGACGATACGGGGCATCATGTTAGTGAATTTGTTGGAATTTTCATGTGGACCAAAACTGGGTGTCTTTCACAATTCACTGCTTTATACATTTTTTCCAGTAAATGGAATCTCTTCAAAATTGGTATTAACTTGTGTGAAATCGCTCGCTCTGTACATGTCTACAAGCATTTTTCATTTGCTTTGATACAGCAACCTGCACCTTCGACGATGTCGCTGCTGTCACCGTTGGCAATTTACGGTGTCTGAAAAGCGGTTTGCTCGAAGAGATCGCATTTCAACTTTTTTCCTCTCTAGGGGATCCTCATGAAATAGATATCAGATTGTGGGGAATTTCCTGCTGAATCCATGAGTCAAAGAATTATTTCAGTCGCTTGTGTATGGAGGGAGTGACCTTCGACGATACGGGGCATCATGTTAGTGAATTTGTTGGAATTTTCATGTGGACCAAAACTGGGTGTCTTTCACAATTCACTGCTTTATACATTTTTTCCAGTAAATGGAATCTCTTCAAAATTGGTATTAACTTGTGTGAAATCGCTCGCTCTGTACATGTCTACAAGCATTTTTCATTTGCTTTGATACAGCAACCTGCACCTTCGACGATGTCGCTGCTGTCACCGTTGGCAATTTACGGTGTCTGAAAAGCGGTTTGCTCGAAGAGATCGCATTTCAACTTTTTCCTCTCTAGGGGATCCTCATGAAATAGATATCAGATTGTGGGGAATTTCCTGCTGAATCCATGAGTCAAAGAATTATTTCAGTCGCTTGTGTATGGAGGGAGTGACCTTCGACGATACGGGGCATCATGTTAGTGAATTTGTTGGAATTTTCATGTGGACCAAAACTGGGTGTCTTTCACAATTCACTGCTTTATACATTTTTTCCAGTAAATGGAATCTCTTCAAAATTGGTATTAACTTGTGTGAAATCGCTCGCTCTGTACATGTCTACAAGCATTTTTCATTTGCTTTGATACAGCAACCTGCACCTTCGACGATGTCGCTGCTGTCACCGTTGGCAATTTACGGTGTCTGAAAAGCGGTTTGCTCGAAGAGATCGCATTTCAACTTTTTCCTCTCTAGGGATCCTCATGAAATAGATATCAGATTGTGGGGAATTTCCTGCTGAATCCATGATTCAAAGAATTATTTCAGTCGCTTGAGTATGGAGGGAGTGACCTTCGACGATACGGGGCATCATGTTAGTGAATTTGTTGGAATTTTCATGTGGACCAAAACTGGGTGTCTTTCACAATTCACTGCTTTATACATTTTTTCCAGTAAATGGAATCTCTTCAAAATTGGTATTAACTTGTGTGAAATCGCTCGCTCTGTACATGTCTACAAGCATTTTTCATTTGCTTTGATACAGCAACCTGCACCTTCGACGATGTCGCTGCTGTCACCGTTGGCAATTTACGGTGTCTGAAAAGCGGTTTGCTCGAAGAGATCGCATTTCAACTTTTTTCTCTCTCTAGGGATCCTCATGAAATAGATATCAGATTGTGGGGAATTTCCTGCTGAATCCATGATTCAAAGAATTATTTCAGTCGCTTGAGTATGGAGGGAGGACCTTCGACGATACGGGGCATCATGTTAGTGAATTTGTTGGAATTTTCATGTGGACCAAAACTGGGTGTCTTTCACAATTCACTGCTTTATACATTTTTTCCAGTAAATGGAATCTCTTCAAAATTGGTATTAACTTGTGTGAAATCGCTCGCTCTGTACATGTCTACAAGCATTTTTCATTTGCTTTGATACAGCAACCTGCACCTTCGACGATGTCGCTGCTGTCACCGTTGGCAATTTACGGTGTCTGAAAAGCGGTTTGCTCGAAGAGATCGCATTTCAACTTTTTTCCTCTCTAGGGGATCCTCATGAAATAGATATCAGATTGTGGGGAATTTCCTGCTGAATCCATGATTCAAAGAATTATTTCAGTCGCTTGAGTATGGAGGGAGTGACCTTCGACGATACGGGGCATCATGTTAGTGAATTTGTTGGAATTTTCATGTGGACCAAAACTGGGTGTCTTTCACAATTCACTGCTTTATACATTTTTTCCAGTAAATGGAATCTCTTCAAAATTGGTATTAACTTGTGTGAAATCGCTCGCTCTGTACATGTCTACAAGCATTTTTCATTTGCTTTGATACAGCAACCTGCACCTTCGACGATGTCGCTGCTGTCACCGTTGGCAATTTACGGTGTCTGAAAAGCGGTTTGCTCGAAGAGATCGCATTTCAACTTTTTTTTCCTCTCTAGGGGATCCTCATGAAATAGATATCAGATTGTGGGGAATTTCCTGCTGAATCCATGAGTCAAAGAATTATTTCAGTCGCTTGAGTATGGAGGGAGTGACCTTCGACGATACGGGGCATCATGTTAGTGAATTTGTTGGAATTTTCATGTGGACCAAAACTGGGTGTCTTTCACAATTCACTGCTTTATACATTTTTTCCAGTAAATGGAATCTCTTCAAAATTGGTATTAACTTGTGTGAAATCGCTCGCTCTGTACATGTCTACAAGCATTTTTCATTTGCTTTGATACAGCAAACCTGCACCTTCGACGATGTCGCTGCTGTCACCGTTGGCAATTTACGGTGTCTGAAAAGCGGTTTTTGCTCGAAGAGATCGCATTTCAACTTTTTTCCTCTCTAGGGGATCCTCATGAAATAGATATCAGATTGTGGGGAATTTCCTGCTGAATCCATGATTCAAAGAATTATTTCAGTCGCTTGAGTATGGAGGGAGTGACCTTCGACGATACGGGGCATCATGTTAGTGAATTTGTTGGAATTTTCATGTGGACCAAAACTGGGTGTCTTTCACAATTCACTGCTTTATACATTTTTTCCAGTAAATGGAATCTCTTCAAAATTGGTATTAACTTGTGTGAAATCGCTCGCTCTGTACATGTCTACAAGCATTTTTCATTTGCTTTGATACAGCAACCTGCACCTTCGACGATGTCGCTGCTGTCACCGTTGGCAATTTACGGTGTCTAAAAAAGCGGTTTGCTCGAAGAGATCGCATTTCAACTTTTTCCTCTCTAGGGGATCCTCATGAAATAGATATCAGATTGTGGGGAATTTCCTGCTGAATCCATGAGTCAAAGAATTATTTCAGTCGCTTGTGTATGGAGGGAGTGACCTTCGACGATACGGGGCATCATGTTAGTGAATTTGTTGGAATTTTCATGTGGACCAAAACTGGGTGTCTTTCACAATTCACTGCTTTATACATTTTTTCCAGTAAATGGAATCTCTTCAAAATTGGTATTAACTTGTGTGAAATCGCTCGCTCTGTACATGTCTACAAGCATTTTTCATTTGCTTTGATACAGCAACCTGCACCTTCGACGATGTCGCTGCTGTCACCGTTGGCAATTTACGGTGTCTGAAAAGCGGTTTGCTCGAAGAGATCGCATTTCAACTTTTTCCTCTCTAGGGGATCCTCATGAAATAGATATCAGATTGTGGGGAATTTCCTGCTGAATCCATGAGTCAAAGAATTATTTCAGTCGCTTGAGTATGGAGGGAGTGACCTTCGACGATACGGGGCATCATGTTAGTGAATTTGTTGGAATTTTCATGTGGACCAAAACTGGGTGTCTTTCACAATTCACTGCTTTATACATTTTTTCCAGTAAATGGAATCTCTTCAAAATTGGTATTAACTTGTGTGAAATCGCTCGCTCTGTACATGTCTACAAGCATTTTTCATTTGCTTTGATACAGCAACCTGCACCTTCGACGATGTCGCTGCTGTCACCGTTGGCAATTTACGGTGTCTGAAAAGCGGTTTGCTCGAAGAGATCGCATTTCAACTTTTTTCCTCTCTAGGGGATCCTCATGAAATAGATATCAGATTGTGGGGAATTTCCTGCTGAATCCATGATTCAAAGAATTATTTCAGTCGCTTGTGTATGGAGGGAGTGACCTTCGACGATACGGGGCATCATGTTAGTGAATTTGTTGGAATTTTCATGTGGACCAAAACTGGGTGTCTTTCACAATTCACTGCTTTATACATTTTTTCCAGTAAATGGAATCTCTTCAAAATTGGTATTAACTTGTGTGAAATCGCTCGCTCTGTACATGTCTACAAGCATTTTTCATTTGCTTTGATACAGCAACCTGCACCTTCGACGATGTCGCTGCTGTCACCGTTGGCAATTTACGGTGTCTGAAAAGCGGTTTGCTCGAAGAGATCGCATTTCAACTTTTTTCTCTCTAGGGGATCCTCATGAAATAGATATCAGATTGTGGGGAATTTCCTGCTGAATCCATGATTCAAAGAATTATTTCAGTCGCTTGTGTATGGAGGGAGTGACCTTCGACGATACGGGGCATCATGTTAGTGAATTTGTTGGAATTTTCATGTGGACCAAAACTGGGTGTCTTTCACAATTCACTGCTTTATACATTTTTTCCAGTAAATGGAATCTCTTCAAAATTGGTATTAACTTGTGTGAAATCGCTCGCTCTGTACATGTCTACAAGCATTTTTCATTTGCTTTGATACAGCAACCTGCACCTTCGACGATGTCGCTGCGTCACCGTTGGCAATTTACGGTGTCTGAAAAGCGGTTTGCTCGAAGAGATCGCATTTCAACTTTTTCCTCTCTAGGGGATCCTCATGAAATAGATATCAGATTGTGGGGAATTTCCTGCTGAATCCATGATTCAAAGAATTATTTCAGTCGCTTGAGTATGGAGGGAGTGACCTTCGACGATACGGGGCATCATGTTAGTGAATTTGTTGGAATTTTCATGTGGACCAAAACTGGGTGTCTTTCACAATTCACTGCTTTATACATTTTTTCCAGTAAATGGAATCTCTTCAAAATTGGTATTAACTTGTGTGAAATCGCTCGCTCTGTACATGTCTACAAGCATTTTTCATTTGCTTTGATACAGCAACCTGCACCTTCGACGATGTCGCTGCTGTCACCGTTGGCAATTTACGGTGTCTGAAAAGCGGTTTGCTCGAAGAGATCGCATTTCAACTTTTTTCCTCTCTAGGGGATCCTCATGAAATAGATATCAGATTGTGGGGAATTTCCTGCTGAATCCATGATTCAAAGAATTATTTCAGTCGCTTGAGTATGGAGGGAGTGACCTTCGACGATACGGGGCATCATGTTAGTGAATTTGTTGGAATTTTCATGTGGACCAAAACTGGGTGTCTTTCACAATTCACTGCTTTATACATTTTTTCCAGTAAATGGAATCTCTTCAAAATTGGTATTAACTTGTGTGAAATCGCTCGCTCTGTACATGTCTACAAGCATTTTTCATTTGCTTTGATACAGCAACCTGCACCTTCGACGATGTCGCTGCTGTCACCGTTGGCAATTTACGGTGTCTGAAAAGCGGTTTGCTCGAAGAGATCGCATTTCAACTTTTTTCTCTCTAGGGGATCCTCATGAAATAGATATCAGATTGTGGGGAATTTCCTGCTGAATCCATGATTCAAAGAATTATTTCAGTCGCTTGTGTATGGAGGGAGTGACCTTCGACGATACGGGGCATCATGTTAGTGAATTTGTTGGAATTTTCATGTGGACCAAAACTGGGTGTCTTTCACAATTCACTGCTTTATACATTTTTTCCAGTAAATGGAATCTCTTCAAAATTGGTATTAACTTGTGTGAAATCGCTCGCTCTGTACATGTCTACAAGCATTTTTCATTTGCTTTGATACAGCAACCTGCACCTTCGACGATGTCGCTGCTGTCACCGTTGGCAATTTACGGTGTCTGAAAAGCGGTTTGCTCGAAGAGATCGCATTTCAACTTTTTCCTCTCTAGGGGATCCTCATGAAATAGATATCAGATTGTGGGGAATTTCCTGCTGAATCCATGAGTCAAAGAATTATTTCAGTCGCTTGAGTATGGAGGGAGTGACCTTCGACGATACGGGGCATCATGTTAGTGAATTTGTTGGAATTTTCATGTGGACCAAAACTGGGTGTCTTTCACAATTCACTGCTTTATACATTTTTTCCAGTAAATGGAATCTCTTCAAAATTGGTATTAACTTGTGTGAAATCGCTCGCTCTGTACATGTCTACAAGCATTTTTCATTTGCTTTGATACAGCAACCTGCACCTTCGACGATGTCGCTGCTGTCACCGTTGGCAATTTACGGTGTCTGAAAAGCGGTTTGCTCGAAGAGATCGCATTTCAACTTTTTTCCTCTCTAGGGGATCCTCATGAAATAGATATCAGATTGTGGGGAATTTCCTGCTGAATCCATGATTCAAAGAATTATTTCAGTCGCTTGAGTATGGAGGGAGTGACCTTCGACGATACGGGGCATCATGTTAGTGAATTTGTTGGAATTTTCATGTGGACCAAAACTGGGTGTCTTTCACAATTCACTGCTTTATACATTTTTTCCAGTAAATGGAATCTCTTCAAAATTGGTATTAACTTGTGTGAAATCGCTCGCTCTGTACATGTCTACAAGCATTTTTCATTTGCTTTGATACAGCAACCTGCACCTTCGACGATGTCGCTGCTGTCACCGTTGGCAATTTACGGTGTCTGAAAAGCGGTTTGCTCGAAGAGATCGCATTTCAACTTTTTTCCTCTCTAGGGGATCCTCATGAAATAGATATCAGATTGTGGGGAATTTCCTGCTGAATCCATGATTCAAAGAATTATTTCAGTCGCTTGTGTATGGAGGGAGTGACCTTCGACGATACGGGGCATCATGTTAGTGAATTTGTTGGAATTTTCATGTGGACCAAAACTGGGTGTCTTTCACAATTCACTGCTTTATACATTTTTTCCAGTAAATGGAATCTCTTCAAAATTGGTATTAACTTGTGTGAAATCGCTCGCTCTGTACATGTCTACAAGCATTTTTCATTTGCTTTGATACAGCAACCTGCACCTTCGACGATGTCGCTGCTGTCACCGTTGGCAATTTACGGTGTCTGAAAAGCGGTTTGCTCGAAGAGATCGCATTTCAACTTTTTTCCTCTCTAGGGGATCCTCATGAAATAGATATCAGATTGTGGGGAATTTCCTGCTGAATCCATGAGTCAAAGAATTATTTCAGTCGCTTGAGTATGGAGGGGAGTGACCTTCGACGATACGGGGCATCATGTTAGTGAATTTGTTGGAATTTTCATGTGGACCAAAACTGGGTGTCTTTCACAATTCACTGCTTTATACATTTTTTCCAGTAAATGGAATCTCTTCAAAATTGGTATTAACTTGTGTGAAATCGCTCGCTCTGTACATGTCTACAAGCATTTTTCATTTGCTTTGATACAGCAACCTGCACCTTCGACGATGTCGCTGCTGTCACCGTTGGCAATTTACGGTGTCTGAAAAGCGGTTTGCTCGAAGAGATCGCATTTCAACTTTTTTCCTCTCTAGGGGATCCTCATGAAATAGATATCAGATTGTGGGGAATTTCCTGCTGAATCCATGATTCAAAGAATTATTTCAGTCGCTTGTGTATGGAGGGAGTGACCTTCGACGATACGGGGCATCATGTTAGTGAATTTGTTGGAATTTTCATGTGGACCAAAACTGGGTGTCTTTCACAATTCACTGCTTTATACATTTTTTTCCAGTAAATGGAATCTCTTCAAAATTGGTATTAACTTGTGTGAAATCGCTCGCTCTGTACATGTCTACAAGCATTTTTCATTTGCTTTGATACAGCAACCTGCACCTTCGACGATGTCGCTGCTGTCACCGTTGGCAATTTACGGTGTCTGAAAAGCGGTTTGCTCGAAGAGATCGCATTTCAACTTTTTCCTCTCTAGGGGATCCTCATGAAATAGATATCAGATTGTGGGGAATTTCCTGCTGAATCCATGAGTCAAAGAATTATTTCAGTCGCTTGTGTATGGAGGGAGTGACCTTCGACGATACGGGGCATCATGTTAGTGAATTTGTTGGAATTTTCATGTGGACCAAAACTGGGTGTCTTTCACAATTCACTGCTTTATACATTTTTTCCAGTAAATGGAATCTCTTCAAAATTGGTATTAACTTGTGTGAAATCGCTCGCTCTGTACATGTCTACAAGCATTTTCATTTGCTTTGATACAGCAACCTGCACCTTCGACGATGTCGCTGCTGTCACCGTTGGCAATTTACGGTGTCTGAAAAGCGGTTTGCTCGAAGAGATCGCATTTCAACTTTTTCCTCTCTAGGGGATCCTCATGAAATAGATATCAGATTGTGGGGAATTTCCTGCTGAATCCATGAGTCAAAGAATTATTTCAGTCGCTTGAGTATGGAGGGAGTGACCTTCGACGATACGGGGCATCATGTTAGTGAATTTGTTGGAATTTTCATGTGGACCAAAACTGGGTGTCTTTCACAATTCACTGCTTTATACATTTTTTCCAGTAAATGGAATCTCTTCAAAATTGGTATTAACTTGTGTGAAATCGCTCGCTCTGTACATGTCTACAAGCATTTTTCATTTGCTTTGATACAGCAACCTGCACCTTCGACGATGTCGCTGCTGTCACCGTTGGCAATTTACGGTGTCTGAAAAGCGGTTTGCTCGAAGAGATCGCATTTCAACTTTTTTCCTCTCTAGGGGATCCTCATGAAATAGATATCAGATTGTGGGGAATTTCCTGCTGAATCCATGATTCAAAGAATTATTTCAGTCGCTTGAGTATGGAGGGAGTGACCTTCGACGATACGGGGCATCATGTTAGTGAATTTGTTGGAATTTTCATGTGGACCAAAACTGGGTGTCTTTCACAATTCACTGCTTTATACATTTTTTCCAGTAAATGGAATCTCTTCAAAATTGGTATTAACTTGTGTGAAATCGCTCGCTCTGTACATGTCTACAAGCATTTTTCATTTGCTTTGATACAGCAACCTGCACCTTCGACGATGTCGCTGCTGTCACCGTTGGCAATTTACGGTGTCTGAAAAGCGGTTTGCTCGAAGAGATCGCATTTCAACTTTTTTCCTCTCTAGGGATCCTCATGAAATAGATATCAGATTGTGGGGAATTTCCTGCTGAATCCATGATTCAAAGAATTATTTCAGTCGCTTGAGTATGGAGGGAGTGACCTTCGACGATACGGGGCATCATGTTAGTGAATTTGTTGGAATTTTCATGTGGACCAAAACTGGGTGTCTTTCACAATTCACTGCTTTATACATTTTTTTTCCAGTAAATGGAATCTCTTCAAAATTGGTATTAACTTGTGTGAAATCGCTCGCTCTGTACATGTCTACAAGCATTTTTCATTTGCTTTGATACAGCAACCTGCACCTTCGACGATGTCGCTGCTGTCACCGTTGGCAATTTACGGTGTCTGAAAAGCGGTTTGCTCGAAGAGATCGCATTTCAACTTTTTTTCCTCTCTAGGGGATCCTCATGAAATAGATATCAGATTGTGGGGAATTTCCTGCTGAATCCATGAGTCAAAGAATTATTTCAGTCGCTTGAGTATGGAGGGAGTGACCTTCGACGATACGGGGCATCATGTTAGTGAATTTGTTGGAATTTTCATGTGGACCAAAACTGGGTGTCTTTCACAATTCACTGCTTTATACATTTTTTCCAGTAAATGGAATCTCTTCAAAATTGGTATTAACTTGTGTGAAATCGCTCGCTCTGTACATGTCTACAAGCATTTTTCATTTGCTTTGATACAGCAACCTGCACCTTCGACGATGTCGCTGCTGTCACCGTTGGCAATTTACGGTGTCTGAAAAGCGGTTTGCTCGAAGAGATCGCATTTCAACTTTTTTTTCCTCTCTAGGGGATCCTCATGAAATAGATATCAGATTGTGGGGAATTTCCTGCTGAATCCATGAGTCAAAGAATTATTTCAGTCGCTTGTGTATGGAGGGAGTGACCTTCGACGATACGGGGCATCATGTTAGTGAATTTGTTGGAATTTTCATGTGGACCAAAACTGGGTGTCTTTCACAATTCACTGCTTTATACATTTTTTCCAGTAAATGGAATCTCTTCAAAATTGGTATTAACTTGTGTGAAATCGCTCGCTCTGTACATGTCTACAAGCATTTTTCATTTGCTTTGATACAGCAACCTGCACCTTCGACGATGTCGCTGCTGTCACCGTTGGCAATTTACGGTGTCTGAAAAGCGGTTTGCTCGAAGAGATCGCATTTCAACTTTTTTCCTCTCTAGGGGATCCTCATGAAATAGATATCAGATTGTGGGAATTTCCTGCTGAATCCATGATTCAAAGAATTATTTCAGTCGCTTGAGTATGGAGGGAGTGACCTTCGACGATACGGGGCATCATGTTAGTGAATTTGTTGGAATTTTCATGTGGACCAAAACTGGGTGTCTTTCACAATTCACTGCTTTATACATTTTTTCCAGTAAATGGAATCTCTTCAAAATTGGTATTAACTTGTGTGAAATCGCTCGCTCTGTACATGTCTACAAGCATTTTTCATTTGCTTTGATACAGCAACCTGCACCTTCGACGATGTCGCTGCTGTCACCGTTGGCAATTTACGGTGTCTCAAAAGCGGTTTGCTCGAAGAGATCGCATTTCAACTTTTTCCTCTCTAGGGATCCTCATGAAATAGATATCAGATTGTGGGGAATTTCCTGCTGAATCCATGAGTCAAAGAACTATTTCAGTCGCTTGTGTATGGAGGGAGTGACCTTCGACGATACGGGGGCATCATGTTAGTGAATTTGTTGGAATTTTCATGTGGACCAAAACTGGGTGTCTTTCACAATTCACTGCTTTATACATTTTTTCCAGTAAATGGAATCTCTTCAAAATTGGTATTAACTTGTGTGAAATCGCTCGCTCTGTACATGTCTACAAGCATTTTTCATTTGCTTTGATACAGCAACCTGCACCTTCGACGATGTCGCTGCTGTCACCGTTGGCAATTTACGGTGTCTGAAAAGCGGTTTGCTCGAAGAGATCGCATTTCAACTTTTTTCCTCTCTAGGGGATCCTCATGAAATAGATATCAGATTGTGGGGAATTTCCTGCTGAATCCATGAGTCAAAGAATTATTTCAGTCGCTTGAGTATGGAGGGAGGACCTTCGACGATACGGGGCATCATGTTAGTGAATTTGTTGGAATTTTCATGTGGACCAAAACTGGGTGTCTTTCACAATTCACTGCTTTATACATTTTTTCCAGTAAATGGAATCTCTTCAAAATTGGTATTAACTTGTGTGAAATCGCTCGCTCTGTACATGTCTACAAGCATTTTTCATTTGCTTTGATACAGCAACCTGCACCTTCGACGATGTCGCTGCTGTCACCGTTGGCAATTTACGGTGTCTGAAAAGCGGTTTGCTCGAAGAGATCGCATTTCAACTTTTTTCCTCTCTAGGGGATCCTCATGAAATAGATATCAGATTGTGGGGAATTTCCTGCTGAATCCATGATTCAAAGAATTATTTCAGTCGCTTGTGTATGGAGGGGAGTGACCTTCGACGATACGGGGCATCATGTTAGTGAATTTGTTGGAATTTTCATGTGGACCAAAACTGGGTGTCTTTCACAATTCACTGCTTTATACATTTTTTCCAGTAAATGGAATCTCTTCAAAATTGGTATTAACTTGTGTGAAATCGCTCGCTCTGTACATGTCTACAAGCATTTTTCATTTGCTTTGATACAGCAACCTGCACCTTCGACGATGTCGCTGCTGTCACCGTTGGCAATTTACGGTGTCTGAAAAGCGGTTTGCTCGAAGAGATCGCATTTCAACTTTTTTTCCTCTCTAGGGGATCCTCATGAAATAGATATCAGATTGTGGGGAATTTCCTGCTGAATCCATGATTCAAAGAATTATTTCAGTCGCTTGTGTATGGAGGGAGTGACCTTCGACGATACGGGGCATCATGTTAGTGAATTTGTTGGAATTTTCATGTGGACCAAAACTGGGTGTCTTTCACAATTCACTGCTTTATACATTTTTTCCAGTAAATGGAATCTCTTCAAAATTGGTATTAACTTGTGTGAAATCGCTCGCTCTGTACATGTCTACAAGCATTTTTCATTTGCTTTGATACAGCAACCTGCACCTTCGACGATGTCGCTGCTGTCACCGTTGGCAATTTACGGTGTCTGAAAAGCGGTTTGCTCGAAGAGATCGCATTTCAACTTTTTCCTCTCTAGGGGATCCTCATGAAATAGATATCAGATTGTGGGGAATTTCCTGCTGAATCCATGAGTCAAAGAATTATTTCAGTCGCTTGTGTATGGAGGGAGTGACCTTCGACGATACGGGGCATCATGTTAGTGAATTTGTTGGAATTTTCATGTGGACCAAAACTGGGTGTCTTTCACAATTCACTGCTTTATACATTTTTTCCAGTAAATGGAATCTCTTCAAAATTGGTATTAACTTGTGTGAAATCGCTCGCTCTGTACATGTCTACAAGCATTTTTCATTTGCTTTGATACAGCAACCTGCACCTTCGACGATGTCGCTGCTGTCACCGTTGGCAATTTACGGTGTCTGAAAAGCGGTTTGCTCGAAGAGATCGCATTTCAACTTTTTTCCTCTCTAGGGGATCCTCATGAAATAGATATCAGATTGTGGGGAATTTCCTGCTGAATCCATGAGTCAAAGAATTATTTCAGTCGCTTGTGTATGGAGGGAGTGACCTTCGACGATACGGGGCATCATGTTAGTGAATTTGTTGGAATTTTCATGTGGACCAAAACTGGGTGTCTTTCACAATTCACTGCTTTATACATTTTTTCCAGTAAATGGAATCTCTTCAAAATTGGTATTAACTTGTGTGAAATCGCTCGCTCTGTACATGTCTACAAGCATTTTTCATTTGCTTTGATACAGCAACCTGCACCTTCGACGATGTCGTCTGCTGTCACCGTTGGCAATTTACGGTGTCTGAAAAGCGGTTTGCTCGAAGAGATCGCATTTCAACTTTTTCCTCTCTAGGGGATCCTCATGAAATAGATATCAGATTGTGGGGAATTTCCTGCTGAATCCATGAGTCAAAGAATTATTTCAGTCGCTTGTGTATGGAGGGAGTGACCTTCGACGATACGGGGCATCATGTTAGTGAATTTGTTGGAATTTTCATGTGGACCAAAACTGGGTGTCTTTCACAATTCACTGCTTTATACATTTTTTCCAGTAAATGGAATCTCTTCAAAATTGGTATTAACTTGTGTGAAATCGCTCGCTCTGTACATGTCTACAAGCATTTTTCATTTGCTTTGATACAGCAACCTGCACCTTCGACGATGTCGCTGCTGTCACCGTTGGCAATTTACGGTGTCTGAAAAGCGGTTTGCTCGAAGAGATCGCATTTCAACTTTTTCCTCTCTAGGGGATCCTCATGAAATAGATATCAGATTGTGGGGAATTTCCTGCTGAATCCATGATTCAAAGAATTATTTCAGTCGCTTGTGTATGGAGGAGTGACCTTCGACGATACGGGGCATCATGTTAGTGAATTTGTTGGAATTTTCATGTGGACCAAAACTGGGTGTCTTTCACAATTCACTGCTTTATACATTTTTTCCAGTAAATGGAATCTCTTCAAAATTGGTATTAACTTGTGTGAAATCGCTCGCTCTGTACATGTCTACAAGCATTTTTCATTTGCTTTGATACAGCAACCTGCACCTTCGACGATGTCGCTGCTGTCACCGTTGGCAATTTACGGTGTCTGAAAAGCGGTTTGCTCGAAGAGATCGCATTTCAACTTTTTCCTCTCTAGGGGATCCTCATGAAATAGATATCAGATTGTGGGGAATTTCCTGCTGAATCCATGATTCAAAGAATTATTTCAGTCGCTTGTGTATGGAGGGAGTGACCTTCGACGATACGGGGCATCATGTTAGTGAATTTGTTGGAATTTTCATGTGGACCAAAACTGGGTGTCTTTCACAATTCACTGCTTTATACATTTTTTCCAGTAAATGGAATCTCTTCAAAATTGGTATTAACTTGTGTGAAATCGCTCGCTCTGTACATGTCTACAAGCATTTTTCATTTGCTTTGATACAGCAACCTGCACCTTCGACGATGTCGCTGCTGTCACCGTTGGCAATTTACGGTGTCTGAAAAGCGGTTTGCTCGAAGAGATCGCATTTCAACTTTTTTCTCTCTAGGGGATCCTCATGAAATAGATATCAGATTGTGGGAATTTCCTGCTGAATCCATGATTCAAAGAATTATTTCAGTCGCTTGTGTATGGAGGGAGTGACCTTCGACGATACGGGGCATCATGTTAGTGAATTTGTTGGAATTTTCATGTGGACCAAAACTGGGTGTCTTTCACAATTCACTGCTTTATACATTTTTTCCAGTAAATGGAATCTCTTCAAAATTGGTATTAACTTGTGTGAAATCGCTCGCTCTGTACATGTCTACAAGCATTTTTCATTTGCTTTGATACAGCAACCTGCACCTTCGACGATGTCGCTGCTGTCACCGTTGGCAATTTACGGTGTCTGAAAAGCGGTTTGCTCGAAGAGATCGCATTTCAACTTTTTTCCTCTCTAGGGATCCTCATGAAATAGATATCAGATTGTGGGGAATTTCCTGCTGAATCCATGAGTCAAAGAATTATTTCAGTCGCTTGAGTATGGAGGGAGTGACCTTCGACGATACGGGGCATCATGTTAGTGAATTTGTTGGAATTTTCATGTGGACCAAAACTGGGTGTCTTTCACAATTCACTGCTTTATACATTTTTTCCAGTAAATGGAATCTCTTCAAAATTGGTATTAACTTGTGTGAAATCGCTCGCTCTGTACATGTCTACAAGCATTTTTCATTTGCTTTGATACAGCAACCTGCACCTTCGACGATGTCGCTGCTGTCACCGTTGGCAATTTACGGTGTCTGAAAAGCGGTTTGCTCGAAGAGATCGCATTTCAACTTTTTCCTCTCTAGGGGATCCTCATGAAATAGATATCAGATTGTGGGGAATTTCCTGCTGAATCCATGAGTCAAAGAATTATTTCAGTCGCTTGTGTATGGAGGGAGTGACCTTCGACGATACGGGGCATCATGTTAGTGAATTTGTTGGAATTTTCATGTGGACCAAAACTGGGTGTCTTTCACAATTCACTGCTTTATACATTTTTTCCAGTAAATGGAATCTCTTCAAAATTGGTATTAACTTGTGTGAAATCGCTCGCTCTGTACATGTCTACAAGCATTTTTCATTTGCTTTGATACAGCAACCTGCACCTTCGACGATGTCGCTGCTGTCACCGTTGGCAATTTACGGTGTCTGAAAAGCGGTTTGCTCGAAGAGATCGCATTTCAACTTTTTTCTCTCTAGGGATCCTCATGAAATAGATATCAGATTGTGGGGAATTTCCTGCTGAATCCATGATTCAAAGAATTATTTCAGTCGCTTGTGTATGGAGGGAGTGACCTTCGACGATACGGGGCATCATGTTAGTGAATTTGTTGGAATTTTCATGTGGACCAAAACTGGGTGTCTTTCACAATTCACTGCTTTATACATTTTTTCCAGTAAATGGAATCTCTTCAAAATTGGTATTAACTTGTGTGAAATCGCTCGCTCTGTACATGTCTACAAGCATTTTTCATTTGCTTTGATACAGCAACCTGCACCTTCGACGATGTCGCTGCTGTCACCGTTGGCAATTTACAGTGTCTGAAAAGCGGTTTGCTCGAAGAGATCGCATTTCAACTTTTTCCTCTCTGGGGGATCCTCATAAATAGATATCAGATTGTGGGGATTTTTCCTGCTGAATCCATGATTCAAAGAATTATTTCAGTCGCTTGAGTATGGAGGGAGTGACCTTCGATGATACGGGGCATCATTTTAGTGAATTTGTTGGAATTTTCATGTGGACCAAAACTGGGTGTCTTTCACAATTCACTGCTTTATACATTTTTTCCAGTAAATGTAATCTCTTCAAAATTGGTATTAACTTGTGTGAAATCGCTCGCTCTGTACATGTCTACAAGCATTTTTCATTTGCTTTGATACAGCAACCTGCACCTTCGACGATGTCGCTGCTGTCACCGTTGGCAATTTACGGTGTCTGAAAAGCGGTTTGCTCGAAGAGATCGCATTTCAACTTTTTCCTCTCTAGGGATCCTCATGAAATAGATATCAGATTGTGGGGAATTTCCTGCTGAATCCATGATTCAAAGAATTATTTCAGTCGCTTGAGTATGGAGGGAGTGACCTTCGACGATACGGGGGCATCATGTTAGTGAATTTGTTGGAATTTTCATGTGGACCAAAACTGGGTGTCTTTCACAATTCACTGCTTTATACATTTTTTCCAGTAAATGGAATCTCTTCAAAATTGGTATTAACTTGTGTGAAATCGCTCGCTCTGTACATGTCTACAAGCATTTTTCATTTGCTTTGATACAGCAACCTGCACCTTCGACGATGTCGCTGCTGTCACCGTTGGCAATTTACGGTGTCTGAAAAGCGGTTTGCTCGAAGAGATCGCATTTCAACTTTTTTTTCTCTCTAGGGGATCCTCATGAAATAGATATCAGATTGTGGGGAATTTCCTGCTGAATCCATGAGTCAAAGAATTATTTCAGTCGCTTGTGTATGGAGGGAGTGACCTTCGACGATACGGGGCATCATGTTAGTGAATTTGTTGGAATTTTCATGTGGACCAAAACTGGGTGTCTTTCACAATTCACTGCTTTATACATTTTTTCCAGTAAATGGAATCTCTTCAAAATTGGTATTAACTTGTGTGAAATCGCTCGCTCTGTACATGTCTACAAGCATTTTTCATTTGCTTTGATACAGCAACCTGCACCTTCGACGATGTCGCTGCTGTCACCGTTGGCAATTTACGGTGTCTGAAAAGCGGTTTGCTCGAAGAGATCGCATTTCAACTTTTTTCCTCTCTAGGGGATCCTCATGAAATAGATATCAGATTGTGGGGAATTTCCTGCTGAATCCATGATTCAAAGAATTATTTCAGTCGCTTGTGTATGGAGGGAGTGACCTTCGACGATACGGGGCATCATGTTAGTGAATTTGTTGGAATTTTCATGTGGACCAAAACTGGGTGTCTTTCACAATTCACTGCTTTATACATTTTTTCCAGTAAATGGAATCTCTTCAAAATTGGTATTAACTTGTGTGAAATCGCTCGCTCTGTACATGTCTACAAGCATTTTTCATTTGCTTTGATACAGCAACCTGCACCTTCGACGATGTCGCTGCTGTCACCGTTGGCAATTTACGGTGTCTGAAAAGCGGTTTGCTCGAAGAGATCGCATTTCAACTTTTTCCTCTCTAGGGGATCCTCATGAAATAGATATCAGATTGTGGGGAATTTCCTGCTGAATCCATGAGTCAAAGAATTATTTCAGTCGCTTGTGTATGGAGGGAGTGACCTTCGACGATACGGGGCATCATGTTAGTGAATTTGTTGGAATTTTCATGTGGACCAAAACTGGGTGTCTTTCACAATTCACTGCTTTATACATTTTTTCCAGTAAATGGAATCTCTTCAAAATTGGTATTAACTTGTGAAATCGCTCGCTCTGTACATGTCTACAAGCATTTTTCATTTGCTTTGATACAGCAACCTGCACCTTCGACGATGTCGCTGCTGTCACCGTTGGCAATTTACGGTGTCTGAAAAGCGGTTTGCTCGAAGAGATCGCATTTCAACTTTTTTTTCCTCTCTAGGGGATCCTCATGAAATAGATATCAGATTGTGGGGAATTTCCTGCTGAATCCATGAGTCAAAGAATTATTTCAGTCGCTTGTGTATGGAGGGAGTGACCTTCGACGATACGGGGCATCATGTTAGTGAATTTGTTGGAATTTTCATGTGGACCAAAACTGGGTGTCTTTCACAATTCACTGCTTTATACATTTTTTCCAGTAAATGGAATCTCTTCAAAATTGGTATTAACTTGTGTGAAATCGCTCGCTCTGTACATGTCTACAAGCATTTTTCATTTGCTTTGATACAGCAACCTGCACCTTCGACGATGTCGCTGCTGTCACCGTTGGCAATTTACGGTGTCTGAAAAGCGGTTTGCTCGAAGAGATCGCATTTCAACTTTTTTCCTCTCTAGGGGATCCTCATGAAATAGATATCAGATTGTGGGGAATTTCCTGCTGAATCCATGAGTCAAAGAATTATTTCAGTCGCTTGAGTATGGAGGAGTGACCTTCGACGATACGGGGCATCATGTTAGTGAATTTGTTGGAATTTTCATGTGGACCAAAACTGGGTGTCTTTCACAATTCACTGCTTTATACATTTTTTCCAGTAAATGGAATCTCTTCAAAATTGGTATTAACTTGTGTGAAATCGCTCGCTCTGTACATGTCTACAAGCATTTTTCATTTGCTTTGATACAGCAACCTGCACCTTCGACGATGTCGCTGCTGTCACCGTTGGCAATTTACGGTGTCTGAAAAGCGGTTTGCTCGAAGAGATCGCATTTCAACTTTTTTTCCTCTCTAGGGGATCCTCATGAAATAGATATCAGATTGTGGGGAATTTCCTGCTGAATCCATGAGTCAAAGAATTATTTCAGTCGCTTGTGTATGGAGGGAGTGACCTTCGACGATACGGGGCATCATGTTAGTGAATTTGTTGGAATTTTCATGTGGACCAAAACTGGGTGTCTTTCACAATTCACTGCTTTATACATTTTTTCCAGTAAATGGAATCTCTTCAAAATTGGTATTAACTTGTGTGAAATCGCTCGCTCTGTACATGTCTACAAGCATTTTTCATTTGCTTTGATACAGCAACCTGCACCTTCGACGATGTCGCTGCTGTCACCGTTGGCAATTTACGGTGTCTGAAAAGCGGTTTGCTCGAAGAGATCGCATTTCAACTTTTTCCTCTCTAGGGGATCCTCATGAAATAGATATCAGATTGTGGGGAATTTCCTGCTGAATCCATGATTCAAAGAATTATTTCAGTCGCTTGTGTATGGAGGAGTGACCTTCGACGATACGGGGCATCATGTTAGTGAATTTGTTGGAATTTTCATGTGGACCAAAACTGGGTGTCTTTTCACAATTCACTGCTTTATACATTTTTTCCAGTAAATGGAATCTCTTCAAAATTGGTATTAACTTGTGTGAAATCGCTCGCTCTGTACATGTCTACAAGCATTTTTCATTTGCTTTTGATACAGCAACCTGCACCTTCGACGATGTCGCTGCTGTCACCGTTGGCAATTTACGGTGTCTGAAAAGCGGTTTGCTCGAAGAGATCGCATTTCAACTTTTTCCTCTCTAGGGGATCCTCATGAAATAGATATCAGATTGTGGGGAATTTCCTGCTGAATCCATGATTCAAAGAATTATTTCAGTCGCTTGTGTATGGAGGAGTGACCTTCGACGATACGATTTGTTAGTTAGAATTTGTTGGAATTTTCATGTGGACCAAAAACTGGGTGTCTTTCACAATTCACTGCTTTACATTTTTTTCCAGTAAATGGAATCTCTTCAAAATTGGTATTAACTTGTGAAAATCGCTCGCTCTGTACATGTCTACAAGCATTTTTCATTTGCTTTGATACAGCAACCTGCACCTTCGACGATGTCGCTGCTGTCACCGTTGGCAATTTACGGTGTCTGAAAAGCGGTTTGCTCGAAGAGATCGCATTTCAACTTTTTTCCTCTCTAGGGGATCCTCATGAAATAGATATCAGATTGTGGGGAATTTCCTGCTGAATCCATGAGTCAAAGAATTATTTCAGTCGCTTGTGTATGGAGGGAGTGACCTTCGACGATACAGGGCATCATGTTATTGAATTTGTTGGAATTTTCATGGGACCAAAACTGGGTGTCTTTCACAATTCACTGCTTTATACATTTTTTTCCAGTAAATGGAATCTCTTCAAAATTGGTATTAACTTGTGTGAAATCGCTCGCTCTGTACATGTCTACAAGCATTTTTCATTTGCTTTGATACAGCAACCTGCACCTTCGACGATGTCGCTGCTGTCACCGTTGGCAATTTACGGTGTCTGAAAAGCGGTTTGCTCGAAGAGATCGCATTTCAACTTTTTCCTCTCTAGGGGATCCTCATGAAATAGATATCAGATTGTGGGGAATTTCCTGCTGAATCCATGATTCAAAGAATTATTTCAGTCGCTTGAGTATGGAGGGAGTGACCTTCGACGATACGGGGGCATCATGTTAGTGAATTTGTTGGAATTTATTATGACTGACGATTTCACGTTACAGGTAGTAATTTCTGTGAAGCTTGTTAAATGCTTTAATTTTCTAATCTTTTAATAATTCATTTTAACATTTCCGTAAATGAGTCTAAATTGTTTATTTTGGTATGGGGTTCTCACAGTTTTGCATTTCTTAGGATTTTGGAATTTTCTTGTGGACAATGCGTTTCCAATTCGCTTATTTTCTATGAATGACTTTAAATTGGTTAATTTGTGAATGTTCCTCTAAGCTAAAGATTTTTCATTTCTTGATACTGCAACGCACTTTTGCAATGACTGTGTAAAGGAATACTTGGTGAACGTCGCTTATGATTTTCTTTTTCTAGGACCTTTTAATCATTTGTTTTTCCTGTAATTAAACAAAGTTTATCTTGCTGTTGATTGCTCCCTCACGATCCGATCATTTAGTGTTGGGTTTTGAGACCAAGTTTATTTCCTTGTATCCATTTGGGTTGGATACATTTAAAAATTGTGTAATTTTCCTTCGGGTCTACAAGATTTGATATTTGTAGGAATTCTGCTTCATGTCAACAATATCGGTTTTCATGTCTAAACGTTTCTGGGTATATTTCAATTGTTGATTTTGTGGATAACTGTAGTACGATTAAGTTTTTGCTTAATCCAGGTAATGAATTTTAAAATTTGGATATGATGAAATGCTTTACGATGTAAAGTTTTCGAATCTGTAATTTATCCAAGCCTTGCACTTTCTGTTTTGTTTTCCAGTAAATGGTCTGAAATTGGTTTAACTAGGAAATCCTTTTTACGTCTAAAATTTATTGATTTGATGGAATTTGGTTCATCGGTCAATTCCAGTTTTATTGATAAGGCTTTCGAGAGATGCATGATCTTTTGTCTAAGGATTTTCATGGATGATATGTTCTAATTTCCTGTCTGATCTCCGATTAAGCTGCTTCAGATTGGGATTGATTCTGAATCGCCTTATTTAATTTTGGTTTTTATGGAAAACCTGCGCTTCCCACATTCATGTAATTTTCAAGTATGGAATTTGGTTCGAATTAACTGTTAATTTCGTCTTAATTTTCATAGGATTTATTGTTAATCTATCTGCACCTTCCTTAATTTCAATTGAACTTTCTTTCTGAAGCGGTTGCTGACGTCGCATTTAACTTTTCTTTGAATTTGAAATAATCATGTGGGGTTTCCTGCTGAATCACATCAAATTTTATTCCTAAGAATTTAAAATTTTATTTTGTGCTTCTGCTATGTAAGTTCAGGCATTTATTTGTTTCATACAAACTGCTTTTTATTTTCATGTGAAATTTCTTCAATTGGAATTTTTTGGAAACGGTTCGCTTGTTATTTACCAAGCATTTTCTTTCTTTATCCCTGACTTCGATTATCGCTGTAATTTGCAATTTATGGTGTCAAAGAATGTTTCTTTGAAGAGATGGCATAATTTTTCCTCTCTAGATCTCATCTGAAAATCGATTTGGGAATTTCTGCGAATCTGTTCAAAATTATTTCAGTCTTTTTGCAGGAGGAAACCTTCAATAGAACGTTGTTTGAATTTGTTGCAATTTGATCAAAATTTGCTTTTTACATATGGTAACATTTTTCATAATGGATCTTTTAAATGTTTATGTAAAGCGTTTTGTAACGCATTTATCTTTTCCTTTAAGGGACCTAATTTGTTGTGGAATCCCATCAATACAATTTTTCATTCTTGAGTTAAGAGGATCATTTTTTCTCCTGGAATCCTGTTGAAAAGTTTATCGTTGGAGGAATTGGTTTTCCATGGTCAAGATCATTTCATTATTTTTAGGGAATGGACTTACCGAATGGATTTTAAAATTTGTTGAAATTTCTATGTGACAAATTGTTTTTAATAAAGTTTCATTTTGTAAATGATGTCTTGGATATTACCTGTTGAAATTCCGTTCTGACATTTTCAATTTTTGCTTTGTACAACCCTGCATTAATGTCCTTGCGTTCCTCAATATGGTCAAAAATTGTTTGCTCTAGATTGTTTAAGTTTTCGAGGGATTCAGATGATATCATTTGTACTGTGAATCCATGGGGAAATAATTGTCTTATCAATTCCAAAGGATCTTAAATTGTTTTCGAATGTTTCTGTGACAACGCTTTTCATCTGCTTTTACATTTCCATAAGGAATCTTTCACACTGGTATTACTGTTGAAATCACGTTCATTCAAAGATTATTTTTTTCTCGGAACCTGCATAGAATGACGGGGGTTTTCCTGCTGAATCCAACGTCTAAGAATTTTTCAGGCTGGTATTTAAATTTGTTCCTTAGGGTGTCATGAATGTTTAATTTGATTTCCTGAATATGGTCTTCAATTTCATGCTTTATTGAGATGATTTCAACAATTGGATCTGTTAAATTGTTGGAATTCATTACAATTTTGTCTTCACAACACTTTTATTGTTTTCAAAATATTCCTTCAACATTGTTCTACGTTTTAGGTTTTAACTGTTAACTTTAATTTCTTGATATATGCTCAGATGCTACCCCTTTGTGGAATTTCTGCTGAACTGGTCAAAGAATTTTCTTATTGTTTTGAGGTACCTGACAATCGGGTATCATTTGGAATTTCTGTTATGATAAAATAGTTTCCATTCATGGTATAATTTTCCAGTAATGGTTCTTAAGATTGTTAATTTGGTGAACGGTCTACTGTATTTTATTTTCTTGATAAGGCCCTAAAAGTTTTACTTTTATTTGAATTTCTTTGGAACTTTATTTGTTTGAAATTTCCTCTATTAAGAATTTTTCCCTTGATTGGCCCCAGGTAAGGATGTTTATGTTGGGGGAATGAAAATTCCCTTGTGGAATTCTGTTTCATGTAAAAATGGATCTCTTCAGTTTTAATTTTAAATGCTTTAAATTTTTTTTTTGTGGACAACGCTTCCATTTGTTTTTACTCCAATTTGGGTCTTCTTTCTTTAATTTAAATTACTTTTTTTTAAACCTTTTAAATTCCTTCAATTTCCTTTAAATTTTTTTCGGGAATTTTGGATCCGTTGCAAAGTCATTTATGTTTTGAATTGTAAACGGGGTTCATTTTTTCCTCTTTGATCACAAATTTAAATTGTTTTTTATATGATCCGTATTTGGCATTTTAGGGGTTTTGATGACATTAAATTTTTTAATGTTTAAGGCCAAATTGACTTTAAAAATTTTTTAAAAAAAATTTTCCGTAAAATTTCAAGAATGTTTATTTTGAATTCCCCCGGACATTAAATTTCCATTGTTTAGGGCCTAAAAGGGTTCGGAAGATCACTTGATTATGGATTCTGAAAAAGGGGTTGTGTTAAATTTCTTTTCTGGGATTAATTTTCAATTGGTGATTTTTTCCATTTTTAAATTTTTTTTTATGGAGAATTCCTTTCCATTTGCTTTTAATTTTGCATTCATTGACAAAAATTGGTTTAATTTATGTCCTGGGTTTCTTAAAATGATTTTTGGGGTTTATCCCAAATCCCTTCAAATTATTTCATTTGGAATTATCTTAAATGAGTCAAGTATTTTTTTTTCTGGGACAAAGGATCAATAGATTTGAATTTTTCCTGGGGAAAAAAATTTATTTGGTTTTTTGTATGTTCAAATGTTTCATTTTTTTTGGGAATTCCCGGAATTTTGGATTTTCATTTATTGCCAAACTTTTTCAAATAATCTTTCATTTTTCCTTTGGAATCTTCGAAAATTAATTTAATTTCTTTAACCCTGATTCCATTTAAATTTCTTTTGGGATCCTTCCGACACCGATATTTAAATTGATTTTATTCCCTTTGGTAAAATTATATTTTTTTTTTTGGGGAATTTTTAAAAATTCTTGTGGAATTTCGAATCTAAAATTTTTCTTTGTTGGCCTCGCTGCCTTTGTTTTTAATTTCTTTTTAATTTTCAATTTAAATTTCATTTTTAAAAATTATTAAATCGTTTGTGAATTTCCCTTTCTTTTTCTTTTATTTCCTTAAAGGGGTTGCCTTGGAA
>CAHIKZ030005244.1:0-72142 GCA_903632075.3 Acanthosepion pharaonis | reverse complement strand
AAGAAATGATAATCAACCCAGTGAATGTGAAACCCATTTTTATTATGAAAAGTATGGAAAATATACCAATTTAATTGACTGTGGAAAACTAAAAGTTACTTCTGACCACACTTGTCAATGGTTTTTTTTTTTTTCATCCTTTTCCATACAATAAAGGAAAAGGTTTGCTATAAATCATTAAGTAACATTTTTATGCTTATTTCTGAGTTTCACTTTTTCAACATGGAGAAAAAAGCATGCTTCTATTTTTTACAAATATAGTTTTGAAAAATTTTTGCAAACATGGCACACCTAGATCAGAAAAAGAACCAGCTCTAAAAGTTTTGAAACTTTCCTAGAATGATTTTGTTTTATTTGTCTATATTTCTGTGATGATTGATTGTTATATACACACTTCGGCTGATGTCTTCCAGCCTTCTTGCGTTCTGTTTGTCAAACCCAGTAACTAATATAAATTTAAACCAAAGTCTTTATTCACTCACAGGGAATAGATTGAATAAAGGATTCAGTGACACCTGTAAATAATATAAATTTATGATTCAATATATCTTTTACCAGAAATCATAATTACCCCATTGTGTTGTTTAATAATTATCAGTGTTCATAGCAAAAATACATATTTTCATTTATTTATCTTTCAACACATCCTATTATCCTCAGGTGTGAATAAAAATGTTATTCTAAGTATTTCATAAAGTGGTTGACTTCATTTTCTTCTAAAATTTCTGAAAATCCTACATTTTTCAATAGGCCTCCAGTTCTCGCTCTCAGTTGCGTCATGACTTGGCCTGGAGTATAGAACGCCATGATGGAAACTTAGTCACTATATGGGCTCAATCAAAGCGGAAGAACGTGGAATAAATTACTACATTCCTATTTAATTGAACAACATTTTGAACCCTCCCCAGTTGACCCATGCCTGTACACAAGAATATTTAATAATGAAATATTAGCAATTCTGATTATTTGGGTCGACGATATGTTAATTGCTTCAAAATGTGAAGCTGCTCTATTAAAAATTCCTTAAATATAAGGTTTAAAATAACCGACTTGGGTCGACTATCATGGTTTCTTGGTATAGAGTTTGAATTTAAGGAAAACACTATTACAATGAATCAATCTAGATACATTGAAAAACTTATCTAAATTCAGCATGCAAAATTGTAAAACACAAACTACTCCATGTGAAATGGATTTAAACACAATTATTAATAATGAAGATGGTATAGTGGCGTGTGAGAAAGAATAGAGAATATTGATTGGAAGTCTTATGTACGTCATGACATCAACAAGGCCAGACATCTGCTATACGTTTACTAAGTTATCCCAAAACTTTAATAAACCGAGGACTGTGCATTTAACAAGAGCTAAGCAAGTATTACGTTATTTAAAGGGAACTAAGAATCAGTGTCTAGTATTTCGACAATCAGAAAACCCATTGCAACTAGAAGGATTTTGTGATGCTGATTGGGCAAATTCACCAGATCGTAAAAGTATAACAGGCTATTGCTTTAGATTAGCAAAAGATAATCCAATAATTGGCTGGAAATCTAAGAAACAGGGAATGATTTCACTTTCAATATGTGAGGCGGAATATGTTGCATTGTCGTAAGCAACACAAGAGGCTATTTTTCTTAAATTACTAATGAAAAAAATTACAACACTGATAATAAGTGAGCCTATAACTATTTACTGTGACAATCAGGCCAGTATTGCTTTGGCTAGAAATCCAATAATACATCAAAGCATATTGATATTAAATATCAATTTGTTAGGGATCAGGTACAAAAGAAAACAGTACAAATTGAATATGTTCAATCGGAAAATAACGTGTCGGAATTGTTTACAAAATTGAAATTAGGGGCTTTCATTCCTGTCATATTTGGTACTGACCTATTGTGACGGTTACACACCTGGCCCAGGGTCGAATCCCTTGGTTACGGCGCCAACTGTGACGTCGCTCCTCCTGGTTCCAAGCGTGCCGCTCCAACCCCTTGGTTGGATGATCACCAGCCTCGCCTTTCCCAACTCGCTTCCAATACCTGGTCACTAAAGCAACTGTACCGATCTCCGGTCTGTCTACCCACGCTGTGTTTAGATCTTAGACAGACGGGACCAGCAGGGATTGGGGCCGATACAAGTTGAGTCCGACGGGGGTGGCAAAACACAAATAAAAGAGAAAATAAACTCACGAGACAAAAAGATTGCTGATGAAAAAAAAAGGTAACAACCTTTATATCTTAATGTCCGCTACATAAAAAAAAATTGTTCTCAATTCCCAACCCGCTCTGTGGACTATGGAACCAAGCTTCTATCACACAACCTAAAGATTTCGAATTGCCTACTCTTTAGAATTGTGTATGTCGGAGTGTGGTTTGGTTCGACACTGGGGCTAATTTCTATCGATCATTCGCAGTTGATTCTTCTCTTCGACTTGAGTTGTATTTCTTCTTCTTCGTCGACTTAGGCTGGAAGTTCTCTTGTCTTCGACTTGGGTGGAAGGATTTCTTGCCGCAACTCAGCCGCAACTCTCTGTCGTCCGAGGTGATCTCTTCTCGCTGCCGTCCGGGGCTGAACTCTTCTGTCTTCGACTTGGCTGCAACTTCTCTGCGGCTTTCGAGTAATCTTCTTCTTCGTCTGCTTGGGCTGGAAGTTCTCTTGTCTTCGACTTGGGCTGGAAGGATTTCTTGCCGCAACTCAGCCGCAACTCTCTGTCGTCCGAGGTGGTCTCTTCTCGCTGCCGTCCGGGGCTGAACTCTTCTGTCTTCGACTTGGGCTGGGAGGATTTCTTGTCTGAGGATTCTCTTGCCCGCAAAGGGGCGAGTGAATCGGGCCCGATGCCCGCGTTCAGGCTCTTTCCCTGCCCGCGGTCCAGCTGCAACTCAACTCCAACTGATTTCTGTCGACTGGGGTCCTGCTTTTATTGACGCCGCAACAAACTGGGGTGGGTCTGTCGGCGTCAGGGGTTTTCTCGATAATTCAAAAAGTCGCATTATTTTGATTTCTCATTATCGCTATTGTTTTCACCCTACTTCCTCAAAGTGCCTTTTGTGGGAGGTTTTACACCCTCTCTCTTAGTCTCTCGTATGTCAGGTGACCGTTTTTCGACCAATGGTTCCTGATCGGGCATTTCTTTCTCTTCTTTTCTGCAGATCACGTGACCGTTTCCGACCAATTGTTATTGATCGAGCATCCTTTCTCCTCCTTTCGGGCGTGGTTACATCGTTCTTGTTTTTAAAAAAAAAAATCCAATTTTTAACTTTTCTGCACGTACGAAAATGACAATCTTGGCTTTCTCTCACCTGGGCTCTGTCAACCAGCCCGCCGCTAATTAGTTGTGACTTCAGGAAAGAATATTGTCGCCATCTGTGATCTGAGACAATCGTTTTTTCCACCTCTTGTTTTTTGTCAGACCCGGCAGTCAGAAAATCTTAATTTATCTGAATTGAAAACATCTTTCACTCGTCAATGTGGGGTTCTAATTTTTAACAGGTCAGAATCTGTATACCGTTCCACCGGTCACTCCCCTCAACCCAAAAACACTTTTTTCTCTGATTAAGATTTCGTTTTTCATTGTTCCCAAAATTTCCCTTTATCCAAATTGATAAGGTGTCTTTCTACGCAAAAAAGTAGGCTAGATGCCTTGACCGATATCTGGTTTTCATCAAGCGGCCCGTTTTGATATCATGTCTTTTCCTTTCTTTCTTATTATTTCTAATTCTATTCTTCCAATTGTCTTTAAAAAAAATTCGGTCAACATGCTAGCTAAGATATCTTTCTGACTCGTGTTTTGTTAATGACCGCTTTTTTTTGTATTTCTCGACCCTCTCTTTTTTCTTCCTTCTTCTTCCCTTAGGATCGTCCAAGTACAATCTTAGTGAATTATTTTCAACTCAATTATTTTCCGTTTTAAAAAAAATCAACAACCTGTTTAGTAAACCGAGTAAGAAAAAATTAAATCATATTTCTATGAATATTTCTAATAATGCAAGGTGCCACACTATAAGGTCCTTATTAGTCCTGGGCAGGACGTAAAACTGCATCCATTAGTTATTGTCTTAAGAGACGTCAGTTTTTGGTATGAATGTAAGTCCTTAGTTTCGGGGTATAAACGTAAATAGTCCTACTTTTAGCCCAATCCTCCTCTGAATGACTCTCAGGATCACTGACCCGGTGTGATAGTGACTGTTTTAATGGATCCCAGCTATGGGTAAAATAACTTTTTCCACTTTTTGTTGTGATCACAACCCAAATTTATAATATTGTTATTAATGTTTATTAACCTGAAATACTTAACAGTAGACAAAATGATATAACTAATTTTTGTTGATATATATTAAAAAAAAAAAAATTACAAAACAAAAAAGATATATTTTATGAATACTAAAGTATTTGTTCCATATGAACATTGACTTTACTAATATTTTCAAAGAAGATTCCATAATGTACCCAAAATGGTGGAGGGGCGTTGGAATTTTGGGGTACCCTGTTGTACTAGTGAGCCAGCCAAAAATGAGCTGACTCATTTTATAGTTCACCAATAGAAGGGTTAACCAATCAGAAGGCTCAAAATATTCAATGCGACGTGTATAAAGGCGACCATGTTTTTCCCGAATATGCACTGCCAGGCTTTGATAACCCGGACGAGGCTCCGTTCGGGGAGATTGTCTACCCCTGAACCCGTTTATACGCGTTCGAATAGGGAATATTTTTGGCCGAGCCTACGGGCTCGGAGATCCCACGTTAATCTCGGCCTTGTGCCACATGTAACCCTCGTGGGGCGGGGTAAATATCACTACCAGCCTTTGATATCGAAGACTGAAGAATTACGGAACAGCTGCTGGTGGTTTTGGCGATATAGTCAGATTCAGTAAAATATCTGATTCGAGAGTATTAATCTTTAACGTTGTTTCATTGAACAGATTGCGTACTGCGCTGTATTCTATATTCATAGACTATGGTGAACATGGTCAACAGGAACCGCTGGAAGAAACAGTAATAGCGGCACTGAGAGACGAAAGTGAATTGTCAGGTCTGTTATGCAATACCATTAGAGAACTACCGGTTACTCTAGATGACGTGAAAAAAAAGCAGCGGAAAACGATGATTTCATTAAGAAAATAAAAAAGCAAGTCTGGTTGAACGAGGAAACAAAAAAGGAGTGAGTGTGTCACCATTTTCAATATGTGATCAGGTATTACTTTACGCAGAGTGGTAATGCCGTGTACTTTACAGAAAAAAAATTCTAAAAGAGTTTCACACTGGTCATCCAGGGATTTCGCGAATGAAATCTCTAACGAGAGGATACACATATTGGCCGAGGATGAACCAGGACATAGAAAATGTGGTGAAATAGTGTAAAGAATTTCAACTGGCAGCAAGGGATCCACATGTAAAGAGTCAACCATGGCCAAAGACAGATGTCCCATGGACTAGACTGCATATCGACTATGCAGGACCCATAAATGGGTCGTATTACCTGATTGTGGTAGACAGTTTTACTAAGTGGCCAGAAATTGTTGAGTGCAGACATCCAACTGCAACAAATACGATAAATGCCCTTAGTGAAATTTTTAGTCGCTTCGGACTTCCTAAAACTTTAGTCAGTGACAACGGAACTGTCGACATGAAAGTGAGACTAACCTCAGCTCTCAACATAAGAGGGTTCGTTTGTGTCTGGCGTGCAGGGCAGTAATTGGTCCGAAGGAAGAAACACCGACATTACGGTGAGTCGGACTTATGGGAAACGCGATCTCGTAGCTGCGAGGATTGGCGAGAGGTGAACTTGGCCGTATGCAAATTGGTTGGTGTGTTCGCTGGCGTAAATGTGACGACGGGAGACCACTCGAGAGGGTTGTGCGTAAAGACTACGAGGCGGTGTGGGAATAATTGAGTGCAAAGATCTGTGGAGTTTTGTAGCTAAATTGTTTTGAGGAACCTGTCTTGAAGCTGAGGATTTTGTTTCTTCCGGAAAAGGCGGTGCTTAGCCAACCCGTTCCCTTCCTATTGTTTGGTCCTAATTTTTACTTACAGGAACGCAGTTTACAGGAAGTGAATTCAAGAAATTCTGTACAGCATTGTCCATCGATCACGTGACACCAGTTTATCATCCAAAATCGAATGGACAGACAGAAAAATTCGTGGACACATTTAAACGAGCCTTGAAGAAAAGTCAAGGCATGGACACGAATGAACAGAGTATTCAGAAATTTTTGGCAGTGTACAGAATCACGCCAAACCCGAATAAGACGTCAGGATTATCGCCAGCAGAGTTGATGTTTGCAAGAAGAATACGCTCCGTTTTTGACAGGCTGTTGCCTAGTCCGGCGAAGAAATAAAGCTACATGACTAAAGTATATAAGCCAGGAAATAAAGTTTTCTTCAAAAATTTTAGGGCTGGAAAAGCGTATTGGGAAGGTGTAATAACCAAAAGAATTGGTCATATACGACGTAAAAGGAGAAAAATTCCCTTGTAAGAGACATTGGAATCAGTTAAGACCCAGACAGACTACAGAGGTCACGGAAAATACCGAAGAGATTCCAAAAGAAGTCTTATATGACGCCTTTCATATTCTCGTGCCAGTGAGTCAACATTTGCCGATGGAGGTATCCCCGACCTCAAGGCCAGAGGTACCAGTGTGTCAAACGCCACCACTGCAAGGAGGATTGAGGCGAAAAAGACTTAGAAAAAAAAGTTAATTGTTTATGTCTAGACCCTAAGAAGAGGAAGTATTAAAGCTAAAATTCAGGGGGGAAGGTGATATAATGGAATATACATACACCTGTGTTTCTCCTCACTGGAGTGTGATTGGCTGGTGTCCGTCATAAATATCGACGGACGACTGTAGGAGAAAAGAAGAGCCCTTTCTGGGGCTAAGTCTATAACAACACCCATTCGACTACGCCATTGATCTACACTTCTTACCTGCGACTAAGACGAAGAGCATACCAGTTGATTACTACTACCATATTATACTTGGTTATAGTAGCCAAAACCACTTAGCTACTTCGTTCAAATATATCCCTTTCCGGGACATATCAGTTGTTCTATGATTTCTGTTCAAGTTTTTTAGTTTCCAACGTTATATTCTCTTTATAACTTACAATTTTTTTTTCTCTTATCTGCAAAGATTTTTTTATGGTTTATGGCAATCTTTATACATATAAAAATAATTGTCAATAACTACAGTATTGATACTATTACATAATAAAATCTCGCAATATGCTTTATATGGTAATTAATAATTGGTTGCATGATAATGAACAGAAATATATATTGTCCACTGATTAGTAAAGTAATCTGCAATGTTTTAATTAGCAAAAATCAGAGTGGTTAGTCAATGAAAGAAGGATAAACAGAAGCAAATATAATTTTCCAACATTAAATAACAATTTATAGATGAATAATTGATTAATTAAATTGTATATGAATTCAATTATTTCCATAATGTTTATAAGAACTGATTCAATGTTTTATCTGGTTAGTAATGGGAGATGAGTGGTAGGTTATGTCATTAATTCATGGAAATTTTTAGCTTAAATAAATGAGTGTATAAGATTTCGTTAATGTGCCCATGCTGGTGAAAGTTAGCTTTTAGAGTGCCATTCTTTTGAAATGTGCATTGATAGTTTTTCCTTCTAAATTATTGCAAGGATTTATTCACAATAAATTTGCTTAACACCATGTCACTGATGGCTAATTGGTAAGTTATAAAAACAACAAGGTTTCTATTATGTTCGAATTGAGCATTACAGTTTTAACTTATTACAGGAATAAAAAAGCACAATGACTTTTGGAAACTAGAACATTGATATAGTTGTGGCTAGATCTTTCAAGAAAAGAGGTTGACAGTAAGCATATGACATGATAACAATGAAAGGGTTTTGACACAGGAACATCTTTTTATAAAAATTTTCAGAGTGCACAAAATGGTACTGATTGCCAAGTTGGCATGTTTTGCTTCCGTTTCAATGTGGGGCCAAATATCAATATTTACTTTAATGTTAAATATTAACATTGGTATTTAAAAAAAAGCGATACATAAAGTTTAAAGGTTTTTAAAAAAAATGAAACATCATTCACCTGAAGAAGGCTGGAGCTTACAACAGCTGGAATGTGAATATGGCAACAAAGATTAGGACAACACTCCAAATAGTGTAAATAAATATAATACTTCATCTCAGAAATATAGACAGATCTTTCTGGAAGTTTTTATTTTAGGTTTAGCTAATAGATTAAGTTTAATATTTCCAATAAGCACAAATACTTTGCTGTATTTCAAATCGAATTTAAATTGATTGGAATGTTTTTATTTTTTTGATTATCAGTAAAATCTATAAAATTGTCCATATTGATAAATCAGTCAACACAACATAATTATCTTTAAAAAATAAAACATACTTTTCTGAAATGTTATTTGAGAAAAATATTAACTGATTTAAAGGTTATTTAATCTGACAAGTAGCAAATATTACATATGTTTAGTTTAAAATATTGCAAGGAGGCATGTTAACATGTATGTGTGTGTGTGTGTGTGTGTGTGTGTGTGTTTTTTTTTTTGTGAGGTGTTGACACATGTATTGGGAGCCTGACGTTTTGGGAAATATAAGGAGAATTATAATAATATACATGATGACTACTACGTCTTAAAATTTAAAATATTTTAAGAAATCTAATATTTTATATTATTACATATGATGATGCTTATTGAATATATAACACTGGCACCAATTAACAAATTGATAAATGGGCCTCTTTTGGTTTAAATTCACAAATGGTAGTCTACAGAGAGAAATAACATAATGCCATTTCTTTTATAATTTTCAGTTCATAATATCAAATCATATTGCTCCCTTGGTTCAAATTTCATCAGTTATTTTGTTAAAATAAAAATCTCAAACAGTTGTCAGCTTGTTTGTAGCAACAGATGGATAAAAAAGGAAAACAAATCGCTAACAAAGACCAAGTATTAAATACAATGAAAATTATACACTAATTTTTTAATATTTTCTCTATCTCTTTTCCAACAACTTAAATTTTAGTATTCTAAAATATTTCTAGCCAAATTTTTTCATCTGCAATAGAAATACACTGCTTAAATTTTTGCAGATTTGAAAAATCATGTCAAAGTTTCATAACTGTTAATGTGTCACTTCATTTTCAAACAATATTAATTGTATTTTTCTTTTATAAATTAGTGGGGGGTGTAGTGTGACACTATTTAGCTATGGTAATTGGCTAATTAAGGATAGAAATTAAAAACGAGAAATACTTAAGGTGAGAAAGAGCTATATCAAAAGACAGACCGAGCAACATTTGTTTTTTTTTTTTTAACAAAAAAAGAATGGGAAAAGATTTTATTTCATTTCCGAAGAAAGATACTTTTTCGCAGAAGACAGAAAATCCGTAAGAGAAAGCCAGATTTGGTTATCATTAATATTTTTCATTCTTGGATTCCGACAAATAAAGCCAGCCGTTATGTATACAGATCTTGATATGATCATTGTTATTGCTTATTCAAACTGTTGATGATAGACTTAATGTTGCTGAAGGTGGGCATCTGATGATACGAATATTTTAAGACACGGGGAAAAATAAAGAATTTGATTTTCAGGTGGAATACGACCACCCAGTTTAAAAGTTGACAAGCAGTGATTAATAAGTCGGTAGAGATTCTGCTAAGTGGATTTTGGGTGGCTCAGGATAAGATAAAAATTTATGGCTACCTGGGATTCATAAGAATTCTGGCCGATAGAAAAGAAAAGAGAATTTTAAGAAGGCCAAGTCTAGCCTCACCCACGCTGCCGAGCGATCATTGGCCAAGTAGGTGGCGTGAGTGATAGGTGAAGGTATGAGAAAGGCGGGGAAGTTGTTGACACCCACTAAGAGGATAATTCTCCTCCTACCTCTCCTCACTGACGAGGAGAAAATCCGAAATGGAAAGTGATTGGCTTCCAAAAATGGGAAGTAATAAATTTTCCTGTCCTGAGGACAAAGAATTTTGTTGGGAATTAGAAATTGTCAAAGAACCCAAACCACGACAGGCCCCACTCCGGAGTTGGTTGGTGTCCATATAAACAAACGTCTCGAGGCAGCTAGTCAGTGTTTATTCGGCAGTTTCAAGAGAGTTCAGAGTTGCAGTTGGAGACCAGCCTCGCAGGAGCTGACCGAAAGATTTCCACGCCTTTTGACTTAGTCTTCCTACCAAAAGCAAGTTTTTATTGACGAATGACTTAAGATATCATAACCCGCTTATGAAACAGAAAGTGTCACGAATCCATGGAAACGGGACGGGAGAGAAATGCACACCTGTATTCAACTGATAGATAAAGATAATTGTTATTTCTCAACATATTTGAACCTCATGAGTGTTTCATTTTCTTTTACTTATGCAGTATCACCTTTACCCTGGATTCAGCTTGCACTACAGCCAGATGCCTGATTGATTTCATCTACCTAAGATCAAAGTCACAACGTGGGTAGGTTAGACTTGAGATCAAAGTAGTTACTTCGGGGGCAAGCTGAAAACGACAAAGCTGGTATCAAACTGGAAATGATCAGATTGACCGGGACACAGGCTGGTGGCAGTGACAACGAGTCAAACGCTGGTGGAAGAAACCTTATAGCCTCGCGCTGCAATTTGGAGTTGACCACAGGCCAATGGCGCAGTGTCATATATCGACGTCACGACCAGTGCACGTCACATGTTGGTGCTGTGACCGCCGGTGGGTGTCACAGTAGAAATAATGGAAATATGTGCTGATGCTTTATACCCACTTAAGTTTGGAGTTCGTGGAATTTACTGATGATAATACGAGGTACAAATAGGCATGATTGCTATAAGTAGTCCTTGGAGTCATTTTGTTGGAGTTTATACAAAATTAATGTTTTGCAAGTAATGCCCACCAACCCCAAAATGGGATAGATCGGTATTAATGGGTTATTGGTAGAAACCTATAATTAATACCATATTTTTATTCTTATAATACTGGGTCTTAATGGTATTTGTGCTAATCATGCAGTTGTTAGAGATGATCCTGCATTGTGACTATAACAAAGATGAGGACAGGATCAGTGTATAAGAATTTATCTAAAAAATTCAAACAAAGGAATCATTACACTGTCAAATTAAAGTTGTTAAATTCATTTCTCTATTTTCATTCTTACACAAAGAAATAAAGCAAATAGAAAAAACATTGATGCTGAGATAAGTTAGTTTTTATTTTTAATATCAAAGTGGAAATTAACATAGGCCAAATACAAGCAAAGAAATAAAACAAGCAACGTTTTCATATCTTCATATAATTTTTATTTGCCCACAAAGAGAAATACATCAAAATCAGTATCATAAAATGTGCTATTTTAATTTTAAATCTGAAATACTTTTAAAAGATTTACTGACATGAAAAATAAATTATTTCAAAATACTTAAGGTTTTTACTTTTTGGTTAACAACATGAAACTGTTTACAGTTTTTATCTTTTAATATATTTTGTAAACAATGAAAATTTATAGGATATAAAATTATAAAACATTTTCCAAATACTTTATTATAGATACCTCCACAAATTCGTGATATCAAAAGTTTAAAATGATTAATTTCATAAAGCTTTTTCATTTCAAACTAATAGATTAAATTTAATATTTTCAATAGGTAAAATACTTAGCTCTATTTCAAAACTAATTCAAATTGACTAAGTTTTTTTTTTTGTCAAAAAAAAAAAAAAAAAAAAAAAAAAAAAAAAAAAAAAGATTTTGGCACCATTTTTAGCCCTTGTTTATCACTATGTAATTCTTTATTAAAAAGTCTTCCAAAAATATACTTTTCTGAAACTATATTTGAGGAATATTAGCTGATATAAACTATAATTAATCTGATAAAAAATATTTACTTGTTTAAAGTATTGCAGAAATGTATTTTAACACTGTGGCAACTGTTTAAGATGTTGACAGCTTCATGACAAAAGGTTTATCTACAGGGGGCTTTATCTGTAAAAATAATTGAATATAATGTAGGTATATGCACGAGATCGCTAAAAAAAAAAAAAAAAAGCACATAGTCTGATGAAAAAGACGTCAAACTTGACGAAAACAAAATTTTATCGCCAAAATGTCTATGAGAACAAAGTAATTTTTAATTATTTTATAAAAATTTTCTGTCTTTATTACAACATTCTAACTTTCGATTGAAAAACTTGTTTCTAGTCACAACCGGAAGTTTTGGTAAAAATAACATAGCAAATTTTTTGTGCATTTTTTTTCTTATGACACACATTAATTTTGAAAATCTTGAAAAAATAGAAATAATTGTCAGATTTTAATGAAACTTTCAGAAACTATTCAGAAGTGATGGAAATTATGTTATTTTTTTTAAAAGTCATTATAAAAATATATTTTTTATACATATATTACCACCCCCATAAATAAATTAAAGAAAACTGTAAAAGTTTATGGACGAAGCAGGGAAGTCATTAATAAAAACAAGGCTCTGAGGAAAGTAAATCAGGATTTCTTTTTTAAAAAATCCAAGCTCGTAAACCGAAAATCAGCTCTGAATTGTAACATACAAAACCCAATAAAACAAAGATACTATTTAATTTTAAATGCTTTTAGTTGCTTTTATTTGTTTTTATTTGTTTTTATCAATATGCATAATATTGTCTGAAGGGAAAAAACTTTTTCGATGAAAAATGAATTTTTAAATGAATTAATTGTTATTTAATAAATTATTTTATTATTTTTACATAAAGTTACTAAAAGTTGTTAAATATTCTAAAATTAGCGGTACTGACGAATCCTGTATATAATGCTATTTTTAGGTACCTATATCTGTACAGATTATAAATAGTACAAGGTTTTTACAATCAATGAACAAGCAATGAGAATAATCTGTCCTTTACCCTATGTGTAGAAAAAAAAAATAATCTTAAATCAAATGTACGGAGGCCCGGAAGAAACATGATCCAATAAAAACATCACGTGACTTGATTTGTACGGCACTGTTAATGGCCTTTACATTTATATAAAATTACTTTAAAAAAATTATAATAATTTCCATCATTCCTGAAAGTTTCTTTAAAATCTGACAATTATTTCTATTTTTGCAAGATTTTCAAAATTAATGTGTCATAAGAAAAAAAAATGAACAAAAAATTTGCCATGTTATTTACTAAAGTTCCGGTGATGACGAGAAACGAGATTTTTCAATCAAAAGTTAAAACGTTCTAATAAAGCCAGAAAAATTTTAAAAAAATAATGAAAAATTACTTTGTTCTCTCCCTTTAATAGTAACAAACATTTTGGTAATAAAATTCTGATTTCGTCAAGTTTAAGGCCGTTTTTTCATGCTATGACTACTTAAAAATAACGAGGTAAATAAGTTGTTAACGTAAAGATAAATTGTCACTCAAATTACCTTCCGTTTATAAATTTCCGAATAATATGTCAGTGCGTGATGAAAAAACACGCACTTGTCATTTGTCAAAACACTTTTTTTCAGATTGGCTTTCTCCCATTTGAAAAAAAACATGTTTTCATCACAGAAAATAAGCAATCTTTGTTTCAAAACATACTAAAAAAAAAAATTTTTTTACTTTTTTAAAAAAAAAAAAAAAAAAAATCATAATTGATTTTTTAAATAAATTTTAAATGGCAACATTCACTTTTGTAAACAAACGTCAAAAACAACGGGAGATTATCGATCTTCTGTCGATTTTTCCGATTCAAAATAATTGAAGATTTTTAATGAAAATTTTGGGTGTGCTAGAAATTATTAAAATTTTTTTAAAAATATTCAAAAAATACTTTTATCATTCCTTTTGATAATAACATTAACACGATAAAAAATTATTTTAATCAAATTTAAGACCTTTTTTATTCATGGTATGCTATTTTTTTATCGATCTCATGAACGTACCTAAGTGAGCACCTTTGTTTATATAATTTTCGGAAAATATTCTCTAATATTTTATTGACTCTTAGATACTTTGGTTTTAAATTTACTAAAAGTTATGAATGTTATTTTCTGATAATGTAGTCAGAATAGTGCTTGCTGTCATTCACTGGCTCAGGATCGAATTGTAAAAAAAAAACAATACTTTTGCTTTAATAAAGAAAATACTATTAATTTTTGTTTAAAAGAAAAAAAAAAATGACCAACATTTTTTTCTGCTTATCATAAACCAAAATAACAGGGAGAATTGAAAAAAGTGATAAACATGAAATTTTTTTAAATAAAATTTATGATTGTTAGAAAAAATCGAATGCATAGAGCCCAATGTAATCAAAACCAGTTTTTTTTGAGAATGAAGAACCCATATGAAACCTTTACATCAAAATTCCTTCAGAATCATGACAGACATAAGCAGTTGTCAGTTTGCTAAACAGCAGTGGAAGGAAAAGAAAGTCAAGAATTAAAAATTGTAGACTTAATTATGCATCTTCATATCAATAAAGTCAGAAACAATGTGTAGCAAGGTGAGGGGGAAAGAGAAAGGATCTGTTTTTAGTATTAATTTTTATCTCCCCTGTAAGGGAGACTGGGCTGATTCCTGGAGGTACTGCAATACCAGGCCAACCCGTGGCAAAGGCGGAGCAAGCCCCTAACTCTTCGCCATGTTCCAAAAATCAGTTTAATATCGAAGTCCCCAAATCGGGGACGTATCAGATATTAAGCTGATAAGAACAGATACTACACTTTGATCTTAGCCAAAAGGCCGAGAAGCGATGACAAGTGCGCGCTGGGAGCGTGTTTTCGTATTTAACGACTACAACAACAATCGATGGTTACCACAATCACAATAAATGCATTTATAAAAGTTTATTTGTAGAAAATGTAAGAGAGAATTCTTTCAAAAGATATTACTTTGTATTTGGACCATTTCAAAAACAGGATATTTTCGAATTATTAGATTAAAACATTAAAAAACCAAGTAAATAAGCAAATAGCTTAGTTATTGTACCGGAAATGCCCAACAAACTCAGTTATTTCGCAGCAAATATTGTACATGTGGGGGGGATCATAAGCTTCAGAAACATAAAAAAAAAAAAAAAAAAAAAAAAAAAAAACCAAAAGACACTTTTTTTAATAAATAATCCTCGTTGATTTTGCTATAAGAATATTTATTCAACCGGGAATTAGTTCGCTTTTGCCCTGCTTGAGAAAAGATCAAAGATGATTTTTGTTTTGATCACATGACAATTTTCCAATATGGCTGCCTTTAAGTCGAAGTCCGACTTCACTACATGTCATGGGTAAACACGTGCTACGCTTGTTTTAGCAATAATAATCGGATAAGGAACAAAAATCATTTTGATTCTGACAGACGTCGTACTTAAGGAAGGGCTAAGTAATATTATACAACAAATATTCAAAAACAATTTTTTTTTAACGAGTGGACCAGTTAACGAACCTCAGCCGTGCCAACAAAAAAAAAAAAAAAAAAAAAAATATATATATAGAAATGTGAAACAGCCTTTTTAAAAATGCAAAATTTATTAACATAAAGAAAGAGTGAAATTAAATGAACTCTTGAACATGCCGTAGCAATTAAAACTCATTTCAAATAATTTTAAATGGTTTCTTAACGATTTACTAACAGTCCGAACAATGTACAATACCTCATCTTAGAAATATAGGCAGGATTCTTAGACGTTAAATAAAAGTAAAACTTATGTATTAAAATAAAATGAAAAACCTGTATATTTTTTTAGGCAAAACTTTTCTAGTCACTCATGGGAAAAAGTAAAAATTTAAAAGTCTCTAGACTAAAATCCAATATTTATCAAAGATATATTTCGAAGCCATTTAAGTTTAAAGATTACTTACTTATTGTTAAACTAACTCAACTGGATTTTTTAAACTAAAAAGGCAATGTGTACTTTTTCCTTAAATTAGGTACCTTAGCTAAAAAGAGCATAGCATGACGAAAAAGACGCCAAACTTGACGGAAACAAATGTTATTAGGAAAGATCAAAGTATTTTGGGGATATTTTAAAAAATTTTTTTTTCATTTTTTAATCTTTCCTAGCACGCCCAAAATTTTTGTTAAAATTTTTTTTTTTTTTGAGTCAGAAAAATTGACAGCATCAATGTCAACCATTTCCCCCATAAAAAAAAAATTCAGTTTGAAATTTTTAAAAATTATAATTTTTTCAAAACTTATTTTACGAAAGATAGAAATTATGTTTATTTAAAATATTTCGAAACAAGCTTAACTTAGTTTTTTGCGCCGAAAAGATGTAATTTAAAAATAAAACAAAGCAGGTCATAACATTTAGCGTCACTTGACAGGTGAAGACAGTTTCATGACGTATTGGTAGCTTACGTGAGGATAATTTATTCTACAGAAGGAGAGAAGTGAAATTATTTAGATTTATTTTTAAGTGAACAAATGTACCTCGTTATTTTTAAGGAAAACTTTCAGCGCTCTTTTTTTTTTGTACTTAGTTTTCACCATTATGTTTACGAGGTTTTAATGGAAAATATATTATAAGAAATTAAAAGTAAGACTGTTGAGAGCGAGATTAAATTTCATAAAATTGAAGACGACTCACTGAAAACTAGTGTAAAACAACTTCACAAAATTGAAATTGCGATGAAATATTTAAATCAAATAAATGGTACTTTTAAAAATGTAGTAATGTTGCTGCTGAAAAAATGGCTTAGGATGGTGTTCAGATTTTTTTTAATTAGTAAAAACAAAACGATACAATTTATAAAGCGCTAAAAAAAAAAAAAAAAAAAAAAAAAAAAAAAATCTCAAGGACATTTACTAAAGTGAATGCGACTTTCAACTAATTTTATTATAATATTTTAACAACTTAACTGTAAAAATATTTAAAATAATTAAAGAAATAAATAATTTTATTAAAAACTCATTTTTCATTGAAAAAATTTTTGCTTTCAGAAAATATTGTCCATATTTAAAGACAACCAAAAGCAAATAAAAGCATTTGAAATTAAATAATATTTTTGTTTTGAGTTTTACTTTTTTTGTATTTTACTATTCAGGGCTGATTTTCAGGTAGGGGATGTCCAATTGAAAAAAAAAAAAAAAAAAAAAAGATTTGCTTTCCTCAAAGCTTTGTGACTTTAAATATAATCACTAAACTGAACGCGACTCAATTTCTCTAGCTAGAGTTTTCATAAAATTAGTTAGGGGTGGGTGGTAATAAATATAAAAAAATATATTTCTGCCATGACAAAAAAAAAAAAAAAAAAAAAAAAATAATTTCCATCATCTGAATAGTTTATGAAAGTTTCATTAACATCAGACTAATTTTTATTTTTGCAAGATTTTCCAAATTAATGCCTGTCATACAAAAGAAAAAAAAAAAAAAAAAAAAAGTGTTAAAGAAAAATTGTGCATGTTATTTTTTTTTACTAATTCTGGTGAAAAAGTTTTCAATCAAAATTTAGAATGTTCTAAAAGGAAAATTTTTTAAAAATAATTAAAACTTTGGTCTTTCCTCTCAATAAAATAAAGACAAAATTGTTTTCGTCAAGTTTGGAGTCTTTTTCAGACTTTTTTTTTTTTTTTTTTTTTGAAATCTCATGAAGTACGGCACACTGTGGTGAGGTCATAGGTTACAATTCCAACACCCTCTTAAAAATCGCACGAGAAAATTAAAATTATATAAAAAACACGGAACACCAACAGTGCAAGAAACTGGGATTTGTTGCGTTTAAAAATTTATAAATTAACTTTAGCCAATAGTTTTTGTTTGCTAATATTTTTTTTTATTCGATGATTTTATTTTTAAACTTAAGAGAATGAATAAATTTTTCATTGCATTATTTTTTGTTAAACGATACTTTTTTGCTATTTTTTAATTTTCTTTCTTACCTGTAGTAAAAATAGTTAATTTTTAAATTAATTGCGCTAATAATGTATTATTTTAATTAAATATTACTGTTACGCACATAAAACCGTAAAAAACATCCCAAATTATTTTTTAGGTGCCTACAAAGTACATGCGTTTTTTTCACAAAAATTAAAAAGTTTAAAAATTATAAGAATATCAAAATTTTACACCTGAAAACAGGAATTTTCTTGATGTGGGATCATAATTGGAATGGCCCACTAAAAAAAGAAATAAAACAAAAAAGATTCTTTTAATTTTTTTAAAGAAAAAAAAAAAAAAAAAAAAGATCCTTGGACCTTGAGACGGCGCTATTACACTTCCGTACCCCCCCAATATAACATGTCAACCACACTCCGAACTCTATGAATCCCAACATTGGAGTTTTACCACAAATCGAGTTGAAGCGTGCCCAGGCTAAATTTAAGGCCATGAATGGCCCCACCAACAGGGGGATGATTTCTGAATACCTAGCGGAATTTATGTGGGCTTAAAGTGATTCGCCTTTCTTCAACTTCTGGCATTAAATTGCCACAGAACTTTATCATTTGTTGGGGGAAAAACATGGCGTGGGGTGCGAAAGTGTAATTAGCGCCTTTAGGATCTGCTTTGTGTCGCGACACTTTGAAACTCATTGATATCTACGCCTTAAATAGTGCCAGAAAATCTCAGTTGTAAAAAAAAAAAAAAAAAAAAAAAAAAATTAAAACTAGGTACATAAAATGTATTTTAAAAAAAATTTTTCGTTTTAATTCTGATAGATTAAATTAACATTCCTCATAAAGCAAAATACTTTGCTTGGTATTTACCGTGACTGTTTGCCACTAAGACTCAAGTAAGGGGGTGGGGCTATAGCTTCTCTAGTTAGTACCGAGAAATATGAGAAACGATGCCCAGAGCATACCCTCTAAAATCCATCCCACTTCTGCATGCTATTGTTGGTATAACAGAACTAAATTAATTTGAATCTTTCCCCCTACTTATCAGTAAATAATTTTTTTTTTAATTTAACAAATATCACTTGGCCGCAACAAATTATTACAGAATAAAAAGATATCAAAAGTTATTCTGATAGAAAAACAAAACTAAAACAAGTCTTATAAAGGTCTTAAAACTAAAAGCGTCCATAAAAATGTATTCCATAAAGCAACCAAAAGGTATTTTTTTAATTATAAAATGTCTCAGTTTTTATTTTACTAGGGCAAACTTTCGATAATTGGAGTTCCTGTTTGACCATAAAGAAAATATTTTTTTTAAATTCTTGAAGGACTTGGCCATAACAAATAGAAACATAAGCAATAGGAAAAAAAAAAAAAAATTCCCAAAATTTCATAAAAATGAGATGGAGAGTATAGATAGATATTTAAAACGATAAGAAATTTAAACTCGCCATTTTACGCATAGGAATTTAAAGCCTTGATTCCAGCAACAGACTTAAGTTTTACTCTTTACTGGTTTGACTATTTTTTTTAGATAAAGGAATTTTTTGTTTACTTTCAAAACTCTTTTGATCTCATGTTATTGTTAATTATTCAAAAAAAAAAAAAAAAGTAACGACATGAACAGTTACTAAAATATAAATATTAGTTATCAAAAATAAAATCTTTAGCTAAATAAACGAAACCCATTTAAAAAAAAACTGAATATTTACATACCTTTCTTCAGTCTTTTAGCCATTTAGTAAGCTGTAAAATTTCATAGAAAATTCGGGTAATTTGCTTTTTAAACCCTGCTCTAAGTATCTAATAAAAATTTGTAAATTTCATGCTTAATTCGAAAATAAAGAAATTGATAAAATCTACCAGTTATTTTCCAATTAAATATGTACATTTACACCTAAATACAACTATTCGGGAATTTCTTATTAGATACTTAGCGCAAAGCTTAAACAGCAAATTACCCGAAAATTTTAACATTTATCCTTCCAAAAACGAAAATAGAAAAATCAAATCTATATTGCTTCTTCCTCTGCTCAAAGTTTCAGCGTCTTACGTGCCAACGCATGCGCAATCGAACAAGAATGCTGAGATGTCACTGAACGAAGTTTGTTGCATTAGCAGCAAGAAGAGGTTCAATTTATAAGAAAATGTGGGAAAGATAATGGTCAATTCTAGTCTTGAACAGGTTAAGATTGTAGTGATTAAGGTAACAAAATAGTGGTTCATGTGAAGAAACTTTTTGAATGGAACTTACTTCTCACTAATGGAATACAAAAGAAATGATTTGCTTTATGTAGCATAGTGGGTCTTAGCTGTGAAGTTTAGAATTGAGTGGAACTTAGGAATATAGTTTCTGAATATTTTCTATAGAAATAGAGTAATGGGAGGCTTGCACCATTTTGTCTGTGGGAAAGGGGTTGTAGGGTGGAAAATTCAAGTAGTAGCTTGTGGGTAGAATTTACATCTTACCAATGGAATATGAAGGAAATAAATGGTGGTTTGCTAAAATGGCAGGTCTTTGCCATGAAGAAATGGTGGAACTAAGGATTGTAGGTCATCTGAACACTTTCCATGGAAATAGCAACAGAGCAAGCAAGAGGCTTGCAATGTTTCTTCTGTGGGAAAAGAGCTGTAGGGTGGAAAATAATTCATCATCCACAAGTCTGTGTAGATGCGTCTGGACTCTATCAAGTCTGGAAAGTGAAGACTGGGCAACTCAGTTCAGATATGGCAGCATATTTTGGCCTGATCTGACTCTTGTAAAAGTAGAGGCTAGCAGGAGGAGTCAGGACTTTACCTGAGTAGTACAGGGAACTGACCGTATTTTCAGCATCTTTATATACGAGTTCCACTTGAGGTCTGGGGTGAATTAAGTCGCAACAGGCATTCAATGAAAAGAGCCTGCTTGAGAGAATACCCGTTCATTCCAATAGAGGAAAATTCAGGCTCTGCTCAGGGATGGTGGAATGTTATTAGTTTGGTTTTTGAGCTATTGAATGTGACAAGCTAGTTCCCCCACCCCATTAAATTGTTAAAGTTAGGTCAAACAAGGCACTGGTAATCTAGAATTTTGGAAATGCAACCATATACTGTTGTATCATCTGCATAGATATACACAAAAGATTGGAGTATACTCTTGAGCAGATCATTAATGTAAAGCAGAGAGTTGAACCAAGAAGTAATCCTTAGGAGATGCCTGCAGTGATCTCATGGGCCTCAGAGGACTGGTCATTAACAATTTCATAGACCTACCAATTGAGAGGGACTAGATAATTGAGAAAACTCTTCCAGTGATTCCATAGCAACCTTCTACAATGTGAAAGTGTCTAATATATCTAATGTGATCATCCTTGTGATGTATTTGTTTAATACCTTTTTTCTCTCAGAGATAGAAGATAGAAATTTCAGTCTATTCTTACAATTAAGACTTTCTTTTAAAGACAAAGGAAAAAAACAGATAATTGCAAGTTTTACTTTCTTTTTGTTGTTGTTGACAAAAACCTTAAATTCCAAGTTTTTTAACAGTTAAAATTTTAGATTATTTTTTTTCCAAATTATTGAGGTAAATTATTAAGTAAAGTCCTTAAGTTTTAAATTTAAAAGAAAAAACATGTAATCCAAGAACTTGAACATTGAAGAGCTGATTCTCTGTTCATCACACACTGTCTGTATGACTTTGCATACTTGTATATAATGTGTATGTGTTGTGCATGAGTGAATTATGTATTTGTGTTATTTAATGTTGACAGAAGCACACATATGCATGCAGAGCTTGACTGAATTTGAAAAGACAATAGAATAATAAATTCTCTTCTCACACAGTTTTGACATCTCCTGATGAACAATAAAATCATAAAGATGAAGACAAGAAGAGAAAAACTAGTCAACAGCTTCATATTGGTCGAAGTATCCTTTTTTTTACATATGTGTATGGCTGGAAAATAAAATGAAAAAAAAATGAATAGCCATAATCAGCTTTTCTTTCTCTTACTTTCAGTGAGAGCTTTTTGAAAATTTTTCACTGTTTCTGTCTATTGATATAATTATGTTCATGTTTACTGATATCAGTCTTTTCATATGTATTTCAATCAATTCATATCTATCATATATCACTATCAGCCTATTTAATCCTTTGGTGCCTGTCACATCAACCATTGCAACTGGTCAACCCTAGCTGAGAACCATGATGCCTTGCGTCTCACTACCAACCATGCTGTTTCCTTCTTTGAAAATACTTGCAGGGCCACTCTTAGGAACAAGAGGCAGAGGAGGAAGTACTGCAATGCTATGCCATCAATCCCAAGTTGAACTTTTAGCTACAACTGCAGTGACTGTATGCGTGTCTCACATTGGACTTATCAGTCACAAATATGCCTACAACTGACGTGTACAGACTCCCTCTTGATCTTTGTTTTGAGAAGCCAAGCCATGATGATCAGCCTGTTCATATTGTTATTTAGAAACTTGATGAGCCACAAAGTAAAGATTCAGTTTATTACTAATGACAATAAAATGAATTTAGGTTAAACTATTAAAATTAATGCGTTTGGGTATATATGACCAATTCCTAAAGATGCTGGAAAAATGATTGATTCCTCATATCACTCCAGAAAGTACCTAATTTCTGCCATGATCTTATCTTTACAAGAGTCAGCAGAGACCAATAATGGAGTATTGCTGTCACATTTGATCTGGAGCTGCCCAATACTCACTTTTCAGCCTTGACAAAGTTCAAAAGCGTCTGCTCGGTCTTGTGGGTGATGAATTGTTTTACACCCTACAACTCCTTTTACACAGACAAAATTTTGCTTGCCTCTCACTGTTTCATTGTTATTTCTATGATAGATGTTTGGGAAAACTACATTCTTTAGTTCTACCAGTCCAGATCTTCACAACCACCATGCCACATACACACAGTCACTCATTACCTTCGTATTCCATTAGTAAGGAGGAAATTCCACTCAGACAGATTCTAAACCAGAACTGTTACTTTGTTTAATAAATTTCTGAGAAAATGCTTTTCCAATCACTACAATTTTAACCTCTTTAAGTCAAGATCAACATCTATCCTACATATCCTTATGCACTTCTTACTTCCTCTCTTTATGTCCTTACAACCATCTCATTCAGTAACCCACAAATTTGTGTGGACTTGCATTAGGGGAACAATAGCATTAAATAGCTATAAGATTTTATTGAAATTTTGGGAAATTATTCAGTAATAAATAAAAATATACATTTTTTAAATTGTTAATGTAATAAATAAAAATATACATTTTTTTGAAATTGTTGAAATGGGCTATCATAGGATCAACAAACTAACTATACATACACACAAATATTTGAATGAAATTGAAATTTATTTTTAACACCTATACATTGCAAAGGGAACTTTTTTTTTTTGAAAAGGCTAATTTTTCTTTCTATCTGGGAAGTGGGAGTAACATATGTAAGAATAGAAATTTTTACCAAAATTTTCTAAAAAAAATTTGCAAAATAATTTAATTCATTTGTGAATATGTCCTGAATATTTCATTAGAATCCAACGATTATTTGATTTTTGCAAGAATTTCCAAAACAATGTGTTTTACACTGGAAAAAATGTGCCAAAACACTAATCATAATTCAGCTGCTAAGGTAAACAAAACAAAGTGGAGCTATCTATGTTGGTACTTCCACTTTTTGCTGAAAAACAGCATAGCATGAAGAAAAAAGGTGCCAAACTTAATAAAAGAAAAGTTTATCATCAAAATGTTTAAGAGGAAAAAAAGGACCAAAGTATTTTTTATTATTTCATTAAATTTTTTAATCCTTTCTAGCACGTTCAAAATTTTGGTAGAAATCTTGTTTTTTTTAAGTCAGCAATCAAAGTAATTAATATTTAATTATGATTAGTGTTTTTGCGCTCTTTTTTCAGGTGAAAAACACATTGATTTGGAAATTCTTGCAAAAATCAAATAATTGCCAGATTTTAATGAAACTTTCAGGACTTATTAAAAATGAATGAAATTATTTTTGATTTTTAGAAAATCTTAGTAAGAAGTATTTTTTACATTTGACCCCTACTTAATTTCATGAAATTTTGAGCAATTAAATTGCAATCTCAATCTGGGTCCGATTTTGCAAAAAAAATTCAGTGATTTAAATTAAGAATTCTACTTTATATTATAGTTACTATTATCTTGATGAATTTCTCAAGTTTTCTAAAATTAAAAGGGGCTGAAACACATGTAAAAAATTTGTTTGTGAATAAATCCTGAAAATTTAATTAAAATCCAACAATTATTTGATTTTTTTTCAAGAATTTTATCACAAAAAAGATGCGAAAATTTGCTATGAAAAGTTATTACAACAGATGATGCAAGGAAAAAAAAAGTAAGTTTTTAATCAAAATTCTGAATGCTCTAAAAAATTTGACTAAATAATCAAAAAATACTTTCTCTTATTAATAACATAATGATTTTGATGATAAAATTATGTTTTCATTACGTTTGGAGCAGGTTTTCATCATGGTGTCAGGTGTATACTGATTTTTTAGCACTTTTATGGAGGTACCCCCCAAAAACTTCAAAAAAAGAATTTTTTGTTTACAATTTGACAGTAACATTCTTTTAATTATTTGAAATGTTTCCATGATGTTTGGAGGTGTCTATAATTTTGTATGACTGTTAAAATCTGAAAGTGGGATATTACTTTATCCTGAAATAAACTGAATATTTTCCGCAATTCACAAGATGAAAAATTACTGAAGCCTGATGCTTCAGTAATTTTTCATCTTGTGAATTGCAGAAAAGATTCAATTTATTTCAGGATAAGGTAATATTCCACTTTGGGTGATGGAATGCATTCAAATTCAGAAGAAAAAAATGTCTGTTTTTGGATTGTTTATTGGGGTGAGCGTGACGCAGACCCCACACTTAGAAATAGCGCAACCGAGTTGATAGCAAAGGTAAACCCAACCAGAGTGCAATGGAAGGGCTCTGCTCTGAAAGAACGGCTTAGCTGATCACCGTTAACTCCTGTGCCAGGTATGGAGGAGATTTACTTGACAAAACCCACTGAGTCAGGTTGTGACACAAGGTCAGTTTTTAACATGGGGACACGAGTGTTTTCACTTGGGGCGCTGATCTAAGCTAGTCAGAGCTGGTCCAAACTGGTCAAAGCCAGTCCAAGCCAGTCATAGTCATGATACCACCAGCCCAGGGATGGAACCCTGTGCCAGGTAAGTGTATTTACTTGACCCCCCCACTGAGTCAGATTGAGAGACAAGGTCAGTTTTTAACGTGGGGACCCGAGTGTTTTCACTCAGGCCACTGGTCTAAGCTGGTCATAGCTTGTCCAATCTGGTCATAGCTGGTCTAAGCTAGTCGGAGCTGGTCTTGGCTTGTCATAGCTGGTCCAAATTGGTCAAAGCCAGTCCAAGCTAGTTGTAGCCGTGATATCACCAGCACAGGGACGGGCCCTGTGCCAGGTAAAGGTATTTACTTGACCCCCCCCCCCACTGAGCCAGGTTGTGACACAAGGTCAGTTTTTAACATGGGGACCCGAGTGTTTTCACTCAGGCCGCTGGTCCAAGCTAGTCTTAGCTTGTCCTAGCTGGTCCAGGCCGGAGCCGGTCCAAGATAGTCCTAGCCATGATATTACCAGCCCAGGGACGAGCCCTGTGCCAGGTAAGTATGAAATTTTGGCCAAAAAGTGCTCATCTTATGTATGTTGAATGTTCTGTCACTGCCTCCTACAGTTTTTCCACAGCTGAAATGTCGCTTCATTAAAACTGCCAGAAGAAACCAATCGAGTTAAAACCAATTTTTTCAAACAGCAAAATCTATTAGTAAGCCTTTCATTAGTTTCATTCAGAAAAGCCATAATAATGTATTAACTCATGGCAAGTTTTTATTTGTGCACTCATTAAGAAGGTGAAGGTCTTTGAATCAAAAGAAAATATTAAAACTAGGTTTGATTTTCAAGAAAGAGCGGCATTTTATTTTTACAAATCATTTATTCTCAATTTTTGTTTAGAAAAGGAAAAACTTCTCTTGTCGATAAGTGAAAAAATGGTAGATTTTATTAAAATTTCTTTGTTATTTTCAAATTAAGCATGTAAAGCCTTTTTTCTGTGTAGAAAAGCAATGGAAACGGTTTTTTAAAGCTTTATTTTTAAATTAAAAAAACAAAACAAAACAAATTAAATAATAAAATAAAGCTTTTTTTAATTAAAAATAAAACAAATAATTAATGTGTGAACTTTGTAAATGTTTGCGCATTAATTATTATTTCCTTTCTAGCATTTTTTATTTTGTAAATATTCATGCTCGTTACAAAGATCGTGTATTAATTATTATTTAAAAAGCTTTATTTTATTATTTAATTTGTTTTTTTTTAAATTTAAAAAGAAAGCTTTACTATAAAAAAAAAACATTAGCTATCATTGCTTTTCTACACAACTTAAGTGCTCAGTAATTTAGACAAGTAAGAGCAGTAAAAAGCCCGTTAATTAAGCTTCCGTGTGCAAATATGTTCCGCAGTGAATGTAATTAAACAAGGCCAGTAATGGTGTACGGATAAACGCGACTGAGACTGAACTTTTACTGTTGATAACTCCAAAATGGTAGATTTTATCAAAATTTCTTTATTATTTTCGAATTATGCATGTAAATTTACACCTAAATATAATGATTCCAGAAATTTTTATTCGATTTATTATTTTTGAATTAAGCAAAACATTAAGAAAAAAAATCAGATTTCTTGTTGGTCATTCATGCCCCATTACTGCCATCATGATCACTGATTCACTGTGTAGTATTTCCACTGGCGGAAACAAAATTTTGGCCTATTTACCTCTTTTACAGACTTTCCTTGCAGAAAATCACTACGCACTACTGTAAAGAAATGTAACTTTTTTTTTTTTGGTAAGTTTAGTTTTATTTATAACAAAAACAAATTAAATAATACAATAGAACGTTTTTTCCGTGTTGAATAGCAATGACAAAATAAAAGAACAAATTAAATAATACAGTAAAGTTTTTTTTTTTAAATTAAAAGCGGACAAATTGAAAAAAAAATCCCAAAAAACATTAAATAATACAGTAAACCCTTATTTAGTTTCTAGCATTTTTTGTTTTTTTGTAATTTTATTTTGTACATAATCATGCTCTTTACAAAGTGTTATGTTTATGGGTTATGTTTAGGGTTAGATGTGTAGAAAAGGAGACAAATTAAGAAAAATAAATGAAATAATACAATAAACTAGGTTAACTTTAGAGTTAGGTGTTAGGGTTAGGGATGGGGTTTGGCTTCTGTGTAGAAAAGGGAACAAATTAAAAAAAAAAAATTTATATAATACAATAAACTGGGTTAACTTTAGAGTTAGGTGTTAAGGTTAAGGGAGGGGGTTTCTTTCTGTGTAGAAAAGGGGACAAATTAAAAAAAGATTAAATAATAAAATCCACCCTTCTACTTTAACAAGCTTGTGCATTAATCTTTGTTTTATTTTCAATTTTAGAATATAAAAAATGCTTTATTTTCATTAATCTGTTCTTTTAATTTGTCATTGCTATTCTACACAGAAAAAAAAGTTTTATTGTATTATTTAATTTGTTTTTGTTTAAAGTTTCCTGTTATAAATAAAACTAAACTTATCAAAAAAAAAAAAAAAAATTACATTTCTTTACAGTAGTGCGTAGTGATTTTCTGCAAGGAAAGTCTGTAAAAGAAGTAAATAGGCCAAAATTTTGTTTACGCCAGCGGAAGTACTATGCAGTGAATCAGTGATCATGATGGCAGTAATGGGGGACAAATGACCAACAAGAAGTTCGATTTTTTCTTGTCGATAACTCCAAAACGGTAGGTTTCTTCATGATTTAATTGTTGATTCAAGTTCAGCATGTACATGGAATTATGACGATTCGATAAAATTTGAAGAGATATTTAGCGCGGGTGTTACAAAGAAAATTTACCCAAAATATTAAAAATTAGACATTAACTTTATTATTTAATTTATTAATGTCATTTTTTCTCACTAATTTTGATAAATAAATCATTACAATTCTGTTCACTCAATAACAAGAAGAAAATGTGGTAATAAAAGCAAAAAAAAAAAAATCAAAAAATCATAACTTTTAGAAACAATAAAAAGAAAATTCGTTTTTGAAGAATAACAAAAACAAAACAAAACTGTTTGCTTTTTTTTTCAAGAACATTGAATAAACTTTTAACAAGAAAATATTAAATAATAAACTTAAACTTTGAACAGAAAATTGTTGAATCAATGACTAAGCTAACTTTTTTTTTTTACTATACTTTTTAAAAAATTTACTTACAAGACGACACTGGAAAAATGACTGAATTAAATATTTAGAATTTAATTTTAATTATTAAAATTAAATTTATGTCAAAACATTCTTCTTAAATGTTTTTAATTTTACGTTAATAATGGTAGTTAAACTAATTACTAGTTTTAAAATGGTGAATATTAAAATAAAAAAAATACTCATAAAAAAATTAAATTTTACTAATGAATAATTCTTATGAATAAATATCAAAGAAAAATGTTAAAACTTTGTGTGCCATTGACAAATAATGGCAAATTATTTTAATTTTAAATTTCGCAATAAAAACAGGCGTGCAAAAAAAAATAAAGTCTTTGGAAAATCTAAAAATCTCCTGGAAGAAGCGAAGCATTTTTTTTTTTAGAAGAAGAATCTTAATAAAATTTAAGTGAAAAATGTTAAACAAACTTAAAGAGGAAAATATTTAATAAACTTTAATAGAAGAAGAAGACTAAGCATTTTATTTTTTGCGTAGTGAATGAATTACAGACACCCAAAGATTTGTTTTTACATAAAAAATATAGCAACTTAAAAATAAAATAAAATAAATAAATCTTATACTTACTTCAATTAAATAAGGTAAATGATATTCCAAATGTCAGGACAAACTTCTTCGAATTTAAACTTTAAATTCAAAACCAATAAACTGACTTAGCTATATTAAGTTAAACTCAAACTAACCCAGTATTAAAAAACCGGCTTCCATTTCTTTCCACTTTCTGTTCGTTATGACTTGGCGTCTAATAAAGGACGCCGACATGGGTTTGAATTTTAAATTCTTTCCTAAAAGGAACAATATTGTGAATCAGTTACTAATATTTTAATCTTCAATAACAGTTGGAAGTTCAACGAAAAGCAATTTTTATTTTGCAAATGTTTTCTCACTACACACCAACAGTGGGTTATGATTTTTTTTTAATGGCTTTAAAAAATATGGGCAAATATGGACCTTCGTCCCTGCAAAAGACGTTTTTTTCATTGACACCTCTATTATCTTAATTAAGGCAAGTGAGTAATGGATAGCGGCTCAGATTGAGGAATCGGAGAGCCGAGTTCGAACTCGCGTCGTATCCATTCACTTAATACCTTTGGGAAAGGTATGAATCCCTTTCTTCTCCCCCGAACTATGGGTAATTAGCAGGACAGACCGGGTTCTATAGCCTTGGATAGCAACTGGACTACCGCAGAAAGAAATGGCAACCCACTGCGGGAAAAAAAATCTGCCTCGTCAGTCATGTATCTTTCATTACATGATTGCCTAAACGTATATCACGTATGGCACATAACTGACTGAATGTTTAAGAGTATAAAAAACCATAAAAAATTATTTACCTTTTTATAAAGATTTATTTTTTACCATTTTAAAGAAATAAATGTGAAAAGAAATCTATTTTAAAAATTACAAAATTGTCAAAATAAACCATCTACAATGCAATAAGTTTTGTAGCGATTGCTGTTTTTCCACGCCCACATTTTATTCGCCTGTGATTGGCTAATAAATCACTACTACTTTTATATAGGACAATTTAGCCATCGCAGTCGTTTTTTTGAATCCTTCGGTTTTGAGCTTGCTTGCTTGTTCTGTTAGTACGAATGTAGTGATTGGTTAATTTTTAACCAATCACATATTTTAGTGCAAGATTAAGTTTTCCCGCGTTGCTGTGGGAGCCTACCCTTTTTCCATAAAAGAGACGACTTTTTCACAAGTTGTCAGTAAGATCCAGTAAATTCACCTGTCCATACAAGTCCATGATCTTGTTCATAACATTTCAAACGCAAACACAGATTCAGAATTTCGTAATATAAACTTATATTTCTCTCTGTGACTTAGCTAAGCCCAGTCAACCAGTACTCTGTTGATTTCGAACCATTCTATAACACAACACATTTTTGATCAATTGTATTCTTGTGTTATCTATTCTAACAAACAGACCTTGTTCTAATATTGATTTCTGAACATTTTTCTCTCAAAAACACTTCCTTCAAACAATCAATTACAAATCAAAATACAGTTAAAGGGGAACAACTTCTTTCCCTTAATCTATACATTGAATACAATTTTATTGCATGTTTGTTCTTGTATGTTATTTCAATATATACTTGTTGATTCACAGTTTGCAGTTTTTGTTGTTTACTTGAATCCTGTATGTTGAAAGTATAATAATATAAATACTATTGGTCTCTCTAAACGGACACCTTTACAATTGGTAACCCCAATGTTAAAAAAAACAAACCTTTCAACCAATAGGCCCTTACATATGGTGACCCCGTGGTGGTCTTACAGTTTTAAAATATAAATTAATTTACCTACCTTTTAACTCCCTTGGCAATATTTCTTTTTTTTTTTTTTTTTTTTTTTTTAAGCAATGATTAGAATTGTAATAAAACCCAAACATATGAAATTGAATTTATATATTTTCATTGTTGCCAGCTATACGTTTTTGAAACCATAATGTTGCCAGCTATACGTTTTTTTTTTAAAAAATAATGTTGCCAGCTGTACGTTTTTAGTTTTTTCAGCTTTCACCTACGTCCTGGGTATGGCGATAAACTACATCCGCGTCCTCGGTATGACGATAAACTACATCCAACAGCAAGGCCTCATAAACTACATTTTTGACAAAAATATTATGACAATAAACAGATAAAGCGTTTTGAAAAAATAATATTGCCAGCTATCCCAATGAAAAGCAATGTTGCCAGCTATACGTTTTTGAAACCATAATGTTGCCAGCTATACGTTTTTTATATATAAAAATAATAATGTTGCCAGCTGTACGTTTTTGAAACAATGGTGTTGCCAGCTATGCGTTTATGACTTTTAAAGTCACTCAAAATCATTTTTGGCATAAAATGACCACTAAGGTTGAGATGCCGTTAAACAAAACAATCAACCAATCATATATTTTCATTGTTCTTTGAGAATTTACAACAAAAATATTAAACACTTTATTTATTAGATTGCTTATTTACGAAAATTTGCAGCATTCTTAAAATGTGAACCAACTACAATGTAATAATGCTTATCATTTATCAATTTATAAAGAAATGAATATTAATATATATATTTTTTAATTTGTGTGTAATTAAGGTTTGTTTTGTCGGACAGATTGGAGCTGGTCTTAAAGGGGAAAAAGAAGTAAAAGAAGAAGGCTTTCAGTCTTTATAGGTGAATGACTGTAAGCTGCTTCTGGGAACTGAACAAAGAAAAATTCAAAGCTGCCACCACCACCATTGATGAAATAGAACAGAAGAAAGAGAAAAAGAAGTAAGAGAAGAAAGAGAAAAAGAAGTAAGAGAAGAGAAAAAGAAGTAAGAGAAGAAAGAGAAAAAGAAGAAAGAGAAAAAAGAGAAGAAAGAGAAAAAGAAAAGAAAAAAGAAGAAGAAAGAAAAAAGAAAAAAGAAGTAAGAAAGAGAGAAAAGAAGAAGAAAGAAAAAGAAGAAGAGAAGAAAAGAAGAAAAGAAAAAATCCGCGAAGAAGAAAAGAAAAGAAAAACTTAAAAGAGAAAAAGAAGTAAAGAAAAAAAGAAAAGAAAAAAAGAAAAAAAAAGAGAAGAAGAAAAAAGAAAAAGAAAAAGAAGAAAGAAAAAAGAAAAAAAAAAAGAGAAAAAAAAGAAAAGAAGAAAAGAAGTAAGAGAAAAGAAAGAGAAAGAAAAGAAGAAGAAGAAAAAAGAGAAAAAAAAGAAAAAAAAAAGAAGAGAAAAAAAGAGAAAAGAGAAAAAAAAAAAAAAAAAAAGAAAGAAAAGAGAAAAAGAAAAAAAAAAAAAAAGAAAGAAAAAGAAAAAAAAAATGAAAAAGAAGAAAGAAAAAAAAAGAAAAAAAAAGAAAAAAAAAAAAAGAAAAGAGAAAAAGAGAAAAAAAAAGAAGAAAGAGAAAAAGAAGAAGAGAAGAAAGAAGAAAAAAAGAGAGAAGAAGAAAAAAAAGAAAAAAAAAAAAGAAAGAGAAGAAAAAAAAAGAAGAAAAAAGAAGAAAAAAGAGAAAAAAAAGAAAAAAGAAGAAGAGAAAAGAAAAGAGAAGAAAGAAAAAAAGAAGAAAAAAGAGAAGAAGAAAGAGAAAAAAGAAGAAAAAAAGAGAAGAAAAAAAAAAAGAAGAAAGAGAAGAAAAAAAGAAAAAGAAAAGAAAAGAAAGAGAAAAAAAAGAAAAGAAAGAAAGAAAAGAAAAGAAAAAAAGAGAAGAAAGAAAAAAAAAGAAAGAAAGAAAAGAAAGAAAAAGAAAAAGAAAAAAAGAAAAGAAGAAAAGAAAAAGAAAAAAAAAGAAGAAAAAAGAAGAGAAAAAGAAGAAGAGAAAAAAAAAAAAAAGAGAAGAAAAAGAAAAAAAAAAGAAGAAAAAAGAAGTAAGAGAAAAAAAAAAAAAAGAAAAAAGAAAGAAAAAAAAAAGAAAAGAAGAAAAAGAAGAAAAGAAAAAAGAAAAGAAGAAGAAGAAAAGAAGTAGAGAAAAAGAAAAAAGAAAAAAGAAGTAAAGAAAAAAAGAAGAGAGAAAAGAAAAGAAAGAAAAAAGAAGAAGAAAAAAAAAGAAGAAAGAAAGAAAAAAAGAAGAAAGAGAAAAAAGAAAAAAAAAGAAAAAAAAAGAAAGAAAAGAGAAAGAAAAAAGAAAAGAGAAAAAGAAGAAAAAAGAAAAAAAAAGAAGAAGAAAAAAAAGAAAAGAGAAGAAAAGAAAAGAGAAGAAAAAAAAGAAGAGAGAAAAAAAAAGAAAAAAGAAAAAAGAGAAAGAAGAAAAAGAAAAGAAGAAAAAAAAAAAAGAAGAAAAAAAAGAAGAGAAAAAAAGAAGAAAAAGAAAAAAAAAAAAGAAAAAAGAAGAAGAGAAGAGAAAAAAGAAAAAAGAAAGAGAAAAAGAAGAAGAGAAAAAAAAAGAGAAGAAAAAAAGAAAAAAAAAAGAGAAAAAGAAAAAAAAAGAAGAAAAAAAGAAAAAGAAAAAGAAAAAAAAAAGAAAGAGAAAAAAAGAAAAGAAGAGAAAAAAAAAAAAAAAAGAAAAGAAGAAAAAAGAAAAGAGAAGAAAAAAAAAAAAAAGAAGAAAGAAAAAAGAAGAGAGAGAAAAGAAGAGAAAAGAAAGAAAAAGAAAAGAGAAAAGAAAAAAAAAAGAAAAAGAAAGAGAAAAGAAAAGAAAAAGAGAAGAAAAAAGAAAAAAAAAAAAAAGAAGAAAAGAAGAAAAGAAAAGAAGTAAGAAAAAAGAAGAAAAGAAAAAAGAGAAAAGAAAAAGAAAAAAAAGAAAAAGAAAAAAAAAAGAAAAAAAAAGAAAAAAAAGAAGAAGAAAAAAAGAAAGAAAAAAAAAAAGAAAAAAGAAAGAGAAAAAAGAAGAGAAGAAAAAGAAAAAAAAAAAAAAAGAAAGAAAAAAAAAAGAGAAAAAGAAAAAAAAAGAGAAGAAAAGAAAAAGAGAAAAAAAAAAAAAAAGAAAAAAGAAATGAAAAAGAAAAGTTTTTAAGAAAGAAAAAAAAAGAAAGAAAAGAAAAAGAAAAAAAAGAAAAGAAAAAGAAGAAGAAGAAAAAAAAAAAAGAGAAGAAAAAAGAAGAAAAGAGAAGAGAAAAGAAGAAAGAGAAAAAAGAGAAGAGAAGAAAAAGAAGAAAAGAAAGAAAGAAAAAAAAAAAAAGAAGAAAAGAAAAAGAAAAAAGAAAGAAAAAAAAAAGAAGAAGAAGAAAAAGAAAAAAGAAAGAGAAAAAAAAAAAAGTAAGAGAAAAAGAGAAAAAGAAAAAGAAAAAAAAGAAAAGAGAAGAAAAAAAGAAAAAAGAAAAAGAAAAAAGAAAGAAAAAAAAGAAAAAAAAAGAAAAAGAAGAAGAAAGAAAAAAAGAAGAAAAGAAGAAAAAAAAAAGAAGAGAAAGAAAAGAAAAAAAAAAAAAAAAAGAAGAAAAAAAAAGAAGAAAGAAAAAAAGAAGAAAAAAAAAAGAAAAAAGAAGAAAAAAAAAAAGAGAAGAAAGAGAAAAAGAAAGAAAAGAAAAGAGAAAAAGAAAAAAAAAAAGAAGAAAAGAAGAAGAAAAGAAAAGAAAAAAAGAAAGAGAAAAAAAAGAAGAAAGAGAAAAAGAAGAAAGAAGAGAAAAGAAAAAGAAAAAAGAGAAAAAAAAAAGAAAAGAAAAGAAGAGAAGAAGAAAAGAAAGAAAAAGAAGAAAGAAAGAGAAAAAAAGAAGAGAAGAAAAAAGAAGAAAGAAGAAAGAAAGAAAGAAGAGAAGAAAGAAAAAAAGAAGAAGAAAGAGAAAAGAAGTAAAAAGAAAGAAAAAAGAAAAGAAGAAAGAAAGAGAAAAGAAAAAAAAAGAAAAAAAATCCAAGAAGAAAAAAGAATGTAACAGAAGAAAGAGAAAAAAAGAAAAGAAAGAGAAAAAAGAAGTTTTATAAAGAAAAAGTTTTGCAAAGAAAAAAAAAAAGAAGTTTTTGCAAATTTAGAAAGATATGCAAACTTTTATCACAGAGCAGAGAATTGCTTATCACTTCAAGTTCTCAATCAGAGAATATTATTTATCATCTGAATTTGCTTAAACAATTCAACATTATTTTTTGACAAAAATCGGTTAAAGAAAGATAACTTTTCTTACAACCAAATTTATTCCAAACTACATTAAAAATTTACATTGCACAAAACTGTTTAAATTCCACGTAAATAGATTAATACTTTCACTGATTTCGTGGACTTTTCATCGCAACTTCCACATACAATCTTTCACTTAAACTCACAAACTACATTCCAAACATCTCAAAAAGAGTTTATACAAAGATTTAAACAAACTCCACACAGATTTCATTTACAAATCTGAATTCCCTCAAGCGCCTGACGAGGCTGGCATCCCGCTCTCACCCCATCAATGAAGAAACTCCTAAATGTAGCTGTCTCTTCTACTCCAATAGCTTCATGTCTCGCACCTCTCGCCTGTGGAACTCCCTTCCCTATTCTAGTTTCCCTGAGAGCTATAATCTCCAGCTATTCAAATTTAATGTCAATCGACATCTCCAGTTGCCTTGATCTATCCACTACTCTTCATCCTTTCTTCTATCACTCCTATCTGATCTTTTTCTAAATTTTCTGTAACCCCTTGTGTCCTAGTGGCTTCCCGCCTTGCTTGGGGTGAAACGCTTAAAAAAAAAAAAAAAAAAAAAGCATAAATCGTTGTATTTTCTTATGCTATATAAGTGAAAATTAGTTTGTTGTTATATAATTTTTGTTTTGTGTTATTTCTCATTTGTGTTCATTGCTCTGTAATTCATTGAAGAAATAATTAAATGTGTTGAGGATTTATGTTACTTTGAACACACAACCGAATTCACTCTACAAATTGTAGCTAATCCCGATGTGCCTCTATAGATGATAACCCCAACGTTGCACTGAATAATAATCCTCTACAATCTCACTCTTGGTTATTCAATTTTTAACTGAGATAATATAAAATGTAATGATAGAAGTAATTCTAAAATTTGAAATTTTATGTTATTTAGTATTAATTTTTATTCTTTATTATTAATTGCTGTTTTTTGATGGTTCTGAATTGTTAGTTATTTTATTCAACTCACAAAAAAGAAACTTAAAAAACTAAAAAGAAATTAAATTATTTCTCTTAAGTAAAAAACTAAAAAACTAAAACAAATTATTTGATACATGACACACACTATGAAATGTATACACACTATATAAAGTAAGATGATTACATAGAAAAATTTAAAATATTTAGTGAAACAGCAAAAAGCGGAGTTAACCTAGAGGACGTCTATATCACGACAAAAGAAATTGTCAACTCCTGCATGAAGAAAAATTGGGAGACAGCAAGGCGTCGCAATTTCTACATCTTTTGCAACAGAGAAGGTGATGAGGATGGCATCATACATCATATTTTACTCCAGCATTTACCGTCTGTGTATCACGCTGTTTTAGCTGTGGTGGGTGAAGAAGATGCACCCGTCAAAAAGCTGGCTAATATAGCAGATAATGTGGCAGATGTAACTTCGGGATGCACTTCTTCCATTTCTGATGTACAGACTGAAGAACCAGGTCCGCTGGTTAGACTCCTAGAGGGAGGTTAGGATAGTAGACTCAGAGAGAAGGTTAGCATTCCCTGCTCACCAAAGTAGAGGTTGTGTGAGAGCTAATGTGGGGGTCAATTGACCTCACTAATTTATATTAGACACAATGCCACAAAATAATAACAAGAAAATTCAGACAAGAGAAATTGTACAAAAAATATATTTTTATATAACAAATGTACAAAACAATAGTTATGAATGTTGTTTAAAATGGTGAAATAAACTTGTCTCTTTAGATTTTTGTGTGAGGTAATGTTCCAGTTTGATAGACTGCAAGTTGTAAAGTAATTTGTGTGAATTTGGAAAAAATCAGTTCAATGTAATATTCTTTGTATTCAAAATAAACAGTTCAAAGTTTGTGGAAAAGTGTGTGTCAGTGTGACTTACGTTGTTTTTGACGTTTTTGTCGCTTTGTTGCCGACATGAGTTTAGTTTGCATTGAATGAAGGAAATAGACTGTGGTTATGTTAAAAAGGAATTAACTTATAGTCTGGCCTTCAGTTGAAAGTTATTTTATGATGAGTGTCATCACGTAGCGTATAGTTTTTTCGGCTTATTTTCCCCACTCTGTTTCTTAATTGTTTCTTGTTGATATAAACGATATAAATCATGTGATAGGCTCCAGAAAATGTTTTAAAATTTTGACACAACTGTACTTTTGATCAGGTTAAATTAAGGTTAGATGTGCGGACGTAGTCGACGACATGCCATGTCATATTTTTGAACCAATCAAATTACGTTAGTTGTGTAATTTAATTTGGAGCCTATGTTTTGTTTAATTTTTGAAGTTTTCAGAACAATATAGGATCTGGATCCTATACTAGTAGCAAAGACCCAATGCATTACTTACACAGGTGATAGGGCTAATTACTGTAAGACCCCCCCCCAAGTTGTTCAATTCAAAACAGAAAAGCCTTAGCTGGCGACTGGAGGTGACTTGGTGTGCTGGCGTGGGAGATGTTTGTTGCTTACTATTTGTTTGGGATTTCACTACTGGTATACGTTTTCTGATGGACAATGTCTTTAATTCCTGCAACTAGGACAGACAAATTAAAAGGCCCTTATAAACTTATCCTACAGGCCATAAGTAAGTCACTCATTCAGATATCTAGTGACTTACATTGAATTTGGATTTGAGACGGGATTTCACCCACTTCTTTGTCTTTGTGGATGTAGAGAAGGCCATATTGGGCGGGGGCAGATTTCTTACACAAATTTGATCTTCTTACTGATGTTCACAGACATTGTCTGACTGACCCAAGGACAAATACTCAATTGCCTGGAGTCATTCATAATGTAATTCCATTATGTCCTACTGTGGCTAACTCAAAAGATAACCCTATATTTTGTGAACTTTTAAAAAAGTTTGACAACATTACAAAACTGTTTTTTCTCAAGGATACACTACCCCACACTATCTCACACCACATAGCTACTAACGACCCTCCTGTTCACAGCCATCCTCGTCTTTCCTTATTCAGATTCAGTGTTAGTGTATTAATGTCTATACTAATGCTAATATTAGTACTCTGTGTACAGGAAAGCATTATTCTTCCCAGCACTAAATAGCCAACCAATTATGGTTGGCTTATAACAGATACTACTAAGACTCTGTTTTATTATTTTTTCTTTTGCTTGCAATTTGAGATTTTTTTTTTCCAAAAATGCTCATTAATTTATTTTTAATAGCATTTTGCTATCATGGGAAATGAAACACAAAGAACTTTATTAGCTGAAATGTACTTTTGATACTTTAAACCATGTCAACAAATACTGTCAAGGTCAGATTTTATTATTTTGTCTCTGAAATTCATGTTAACCAACTAATGTTGGTAAAAGTTTCAGTATACAGTAAATTTCAACGATTATAAATACAAGAGAGATTGAAAATGAGCTAAGCTAAGATTTTGTAGTGTTTCAGAATTTGGTGAGATACTTTACCAAAGACTACTGAATTGTATATTAATGCTATCTTTGAATTGGACAAGATGGCGTAACCCTAGATGCAAGCCACCAATCTGCCACTCAGTGGTATGCCATTAGTGATTACCACTGGTGGCCTGCTGTCAGACCGCCGATGTGAAATCTCGGCAATGTTACCTTTGAGGGACCACTGGTGGACCACTAGCAACTTGCATGTTAGGAATTTCTGATCCTAATAAAATGATGTCTAATATTGTAAAAGAGACACTTGTTATGGCAATATTGAAGTTGGTATGTTCTTGGAAAATTGCCAGAGACATTTGGTTCAATGTTTTTTATGACACCCTAACTGAATGGGATAGAACTTTAGTAAAAACAGTCTAAGTACTCACATCTGATAATAGTGATCTTCAAATTTCTTCACTTCTGCTTCCACAAAGATTTTTTTTGCTGCATGCAAAACATTTAAATTTACTCTAACCATGTCACTATTTATAGTTTCCAGTGCATGTAACTAATCAGTCAATATTGGAAATGTGTAAATATTGAAACCAAATACAAATTATTTATATTTGGACTATTTTCTCCATCTTTATTGTCACAATGTTTTGGCTGTTGTACCCTCTGACCTTTATCAAGTGTATATCGAGCTGGCTAACCTACAGTAAATTCTGACCTGAAACCATTATTTAATTTATGGGGATAGATTGTCTTCATTCTTCAGCTCCTGTCTACAGATATCTCATCTTGTTATTATTTTTAGTACCGTTCAATTGCTTGCACATTTCCACTGAGTTCCAAAACATAATGCCTGTCCTGGGATTGAACTCACAAAATTCACAAACCAACTATTTAATACACTAGGCCGTAATTCTGTAAAATATGAAAAATTGTAAAGTATATGAATCTGTGTCTTTCACTGGGTGATAACTGAAAAACAAAGATAATCAGAAAATAGCAAATGCCTGCCTTGTTGCCAATGGTTATGAAGAAGATTTGGCAAGCTTTAACTTTTGTGCTTACAAAAGGATGTTTTTTTTTATTCTGTTATAGTGGAACACACCTATTTTGAAGTTAATAGACTCTCCCACCTATAATAAGTAGGAGTACTAAGAGTAATGACCGAGTCGGTCAATCAGTCAGTCGATGTCAGACGACCGTTAGTCGAATACTAAAGTATCAGCGACCACAACTAGATTACTCTGCGTTATACCTATTATATCAAGTTCCTAACGTTTTGTACGTCGAACCTACTTTAGGACCAACTTAGTACAAATACAAGCCTCCACTGTGAAATCACACCATAACATTATTTGGCCACGAGGATTCGAACTCATACGGAGGAAGAAAAAAATTTGTTCGCCACAGTATTATTTGGTGGCGAGGGATTCGGATTCATACGGTGGCAGAAAAAAAGTTTGCTCGCCACAACATTTTTTGGTGACTAAATTCGTACTCATACGGAGGAAAAAGAAAAAATTTGCTCGTCACAATAATTTCGGCAACAAAATCTCAGATTCACACTTGAAAAAAAAAAAAAAAAAAAAAAAACATGGCAAAGTTTTTCCAAAGCCAAGATGTCAACGTAGTGACGAAAAAATCTGTCGGATTCTCAACTGAGAAAAGAAATTTTTTTTTTTCTCAATAATACAGTTTGCTCAAATAGGTCACGAATTGCAAATTCGTAGGAACCCCCTACAATATTTAAGCCTTGTGTAAACTTTTTGCAACGATGGAGGAATGCAAAAATATATTCCAGGAATTTTTTAAGTTCCAGTCGGAACAACAGATGACAATATTAGAGCAACAAAACATTCCAGGTGCAACTACAGGAGGAAACTTTCAATAGAGAAATGCAATTTCAACAAGAAATGGAACAGTTGCATAGGGAGTTTCAAAACAAAATTCTGGAAATAACTGAGAAGAGGAAAGAGAAAAATCTACAAAATGATTCTTTCCCAGAGAATACAATATGGAATTCAATTGAAATGTTCACGTACAGTCCAGATGAAGAGATGACTTTTGAGGAGTATTATAAAAAATATACGGACGTGTATAACGAGGACTGCCACTTGTGGTCTGAAGGAAAGAAGGTTAGACTTCTTTTAAGCAAATTAGGAACTGCAGAGCATAACAAATAGATAAACTACATTTACCGAAAAAAACTAGCGAGTTAACATTTACCGAGGCGGTGAATTATTTAGTAAAAAGACATCTTTGTTTCACAAAAGGTGGAAATGTTTGAATCTGATGAAAGATGACGAAGAAGACTATAACGTACGCAGCCAATGTGAATAAGCATTGTGAAGAATTCAAGCTGGCAGAGTTAAGCGCTGACAATTTTAAGTGCTTGGTGTTTGTTCAAGGGCTGGTATTGGAAAGAGACGCAGAGTTGAGAAAATTAGTACTGACAAAATTGGAAAGCAATCCAAGTCTTACGATACAGAAGTTGGCAGAAGACTGCACAAGATATGTTAGCGTAAAGAAAGATTAAAAAAAGATAGAACAATCTGGCGTTTCGCATGTAAGGAAAATAAGCTACAAAAAATAAAGTCAGTCTACCAAAAAGAATTCTAAAATTGTGGATTATCAAACAAAAAGTGAAATAACAGAGAAAAATATACAAAAACTCTCGAAGCCATGTTTTGCTTGCGGTGAACTACAGTGGTACAGATATTGTAATTTTAGGAATAAAAAATGTTTCAACTGTAAAAGAGTGGGTCATAAAAGCTCGCACTGCAAAGACAATAAAATAAGAAAATTCAACAAGAAAGTCCAACAAGGTGAACGATGGAATAACCAGAAAATTTGTTACTGTCGAAATAAGTAATAAAAAAATAAAAATGCAACTCGACACTGGTTCTGACCTATCTATCATAAATTTGCATACGTGGAAGAAGTTGGGGAAACCAACGTTTAGTGAAGACAAAGAAAATCGCGAGGTCAGTGACGGGAGAAAAAATAGTTTATTGGAGAATTTGTTACAAACGTCACGTTAAATAAAAAAACGCGAAAAGCTAAACTATTTGTCATAGAAAATACCACGAACTTACTTGGTACGAATTGAATAACAGAATTCCAATTATGGGATCTACTGATAAATTCTTTCTGTTACAAGGTAGAAAGTTTAAACTACGAAGCCCAAAAATTAGTAAAGAAACTTAAGGAAACATTTCCTACTGTTTTTTCTCCAGGTTTGAGAACGTGTACCAAGATAGAGGCAAAATTCCAGCCAAAAGAAAACGCTCAGGCGGCATTCAAAAAGAAAAGGAATGTGCCGTTTGCCTCAATGGAACAGATAGATAAAAAATTGGCCAGATTAGAGAAAACCGGTGTACTTAAAAAAGTTGAGTATAGTGAATAGGTAACACCGACAATATACATGAAAAAAAAAAACTCCAGAAAGTAAAGATGAAGCCGACACCAAGAAAAACTGGAGAGCGAGTTACCCGCAGCCAAGGACATGCAGTATTATTAAATGATTTAAGTCAACTGAAGTCACCACAGAAAACGTTAAGAAGCACAAGATCAACAAAAGGGAAGCTAGAGGCTGAACGAATAGAACCACAAGAAGAACCTACAGAAACTGTGACTCCATCCTTAAGTAGCTCAAAGCGGAAGGTTGTTTCTGGTAACACTATGGAGGTACCAAAAAATAGAAAAGCGGGTTGGCAGTATGATGTACTTGGTGAAAAGCGAAAAATTCACGTGCAGTAACCAGATCAGACGACATTTTTTCAGATGTGGTTGACAGCGGTCACGCGGAAGAAACGCCGATGGAGGTGATTTTCGATAAGTTTGATCTAACAACGCCTGCAACAATTTTACCTAAGGTACGCCGATCCAGGAGAAAAAGGCAACTGAGCATTTAAAAGTGGATCCAAAACGTAGAAGATACGCTACGATGTTGCTAAAAGAAATGAAGTTTTTTTTTGTTTTTTCTTCCTATTTCCCGTGAAAAATAAAAAATAAATAAATAAAACTGTTTACTCCTACGGAGTAAAGTTTTAGGTGGGGGTGTTATAGTGGAACATACCTATTCTAAAGTTAATAGACTCTCCCACCTATAATAAGTAGCAACGTAAGAGCAACGACTGAGACGGACAGTCAGACAGTCAGCTGATGCCGGACGACAGATAGTGGAATACTAAAGTATCAGCGACCACAACTAGATCACTCTGCGTTATACCTATTATATCAAGTTCCTAACGTTTTGTACGTCGAACCTATTTTAGGACCGACTTAGTACAAATACAAGCCTCCACTGTGAAATCACTCCACAACATATTCTCTATTATCTTCACTCCCTTGGTTATATTTATTTATAAGATTATAAAAAATATGTGAACCAAATAAATTGCGATGTTTACTATTTACCTTTTATAAAAATTGTTATTTACCATTTTATAAAGAAAAAACTGTGAAAAGAAATCTTTTTATTCAAAATTAAAAAAAAAATAACAAAATAATCAAAATATACAATATCTATCATAAATAACTATGATAACAAGTTTTTACTCATAATTTTATAAACATATAAATGAATTGTTGAATGAAATAAATGCCTTGAATCTTTTATCTGTCTCTACCAAATAGAAACAGGATACTGTAGCTTGTTAAGAACATTTTCTTTTTCACATTTTTTTTATCTGTGTGTATCCATACTATATCATCAGGTTTGAGCTCAAGTAAAGTCCGAGCTGAGGTGATATTGGTGGATCTTTTAAATTTATTTTAGTGGTGATGTTTAATATGAGGCAGGGTCAATCAAAAATTTCTACCCATGAGTTACGATGCTCATGATGACGCATCATTAAGAGAAGTAGTTCATAGGGCAAGAATAGCTAGATATAGGTTTTGGTCACCTGTTAATTGCTTTCTTTAGAGTGCTTTTACCCATTTTGTTTTTGAGATGCATGATGACCATGGGAGGTTGTTTGTCTGGGAGACTGTAAATGTCAAAAAATTTGGTGGTATAATCAATAGCAATCATGTATGTTTTTGTGTTGTTCAAAGATGTTGGTGCCAATTTTGGTCCATGGTGATTCCGGAATTTCACGGGTGATAATTGGTTCAGTAGTGTATTGGTGGCATTCATCAAGGCAGGTGCTGCAGTTGTTTATCCTATCTTGGATTTCAGCTGTAATGCCAGGACAGTAAACATGATCTTTCACTCGAGCAAGACACTTCTCAATGTCTTGGTCTCCAGAGTAGATAAGATTTCGGTTCTCTCCTCATAGGTCAGTTGGGACGATTATTCTCTTCCCTTTTAACAGTAGATCATTTAACATTGAAATGTCATCTCTGCTATTGTAGAACAGTTTTATCGATGGTTCTACTTTTTTATTTTCAGGCTAACCATGAAGAGAATATCTAGAAAGAAGTTTTAGTGACCCGTCAGTTGCTTTTTTTTCTTCCAGTAAGTGTTTAGTTTCTTGTCAATCATTGGTCATGATTCGTTGATCAGGTGTATATGGGCTTCCGTGTCTTCAGTGGAGATTTCGATTGTGCAGTCACCTAAATATGCACGTAATAGGTTGTCAGGAACTGCTGCATTTTTCCTTGGGATGTAATTGAGGGTGTAACCATATCGTTACAGTGCCAAAATAAATCGCTGGATGTGTGTTGGTGATTTGGTAAGTGATTTTTTTGAAGATTGGCAACAGAGGCCTGTGGTTGTTTTCGACTTCAAAGTGATGTCCATACACAAAATCTTTTGCAGCCAAATAAAACACTGAGACCCTCTCGTCCCAAAGAACAATAGTTCTGCTCAGCTAAAATGGTAGCATGCGTTTCAATGATCACTAGAGAGTTTACCCATTTGATAGGTTTGCTGATTGGTTTTTGATGGTGCCAATTTTGGTCATTCTGTCCATTTATGCTTTCGGTTTATTTTTCAATACAAAGAGGATCTTTCTGGGAGGATTGATCACAATGGGAACTGATGGATCAACAGTTATGTGGTGTATTGTGCTGAGAGTTCCAATTTCACCTGGTATTTTCCAAGGAATTCTGGTAGATTTACTTTGATATTGAAAATCCTCTTCATCAGTTGAAGTTTCTCACAGGTGTCAACACCAAGAAATGTTTGAGAATTTGTGTCACCTATTATAAATTTAGTCAGTATATATTTATATTTGTCACACTGCCTTTCGTGAGTGACAATAGCTGGTGAAGTGTCCTTTGCTGTTGTATTTTGTGCATCACTTGTTGTATGCTAGACATTGTCCGCGTAAGTGGGGAATGGCACAGAATTTGCAGGAATCTATGTAGGACTGTTTGCCGTATTGTTTGTCATATTTGTCAGCATTTTGGTGAGTCTGCTGAAAGTGTGTTCCACATCTTTTTTTTATATTTGTGTTTTAGGAGAGAAAAGTTCCTTTCTGGGGTTTTGGAATTTGTGAGTTCTTTAGCTTGTCTTTTCCTTCTTTGCAAGCCTGTCTAGCTTGAATTGCTTTCATCAATGTTAAATCCAGTTCCCTAAGTAGGCGTTCTGTGAGACGCAAGTCCTTAAGACCAACTATTAGAATGTCTTTTACTAAGGAGTTGTATAAGTCCCCAAATGTGTAGTTGCTTAATTTTTGTTACATAATCGTTAAATCTTTGACCATTTGCTTGCTTGCATGTAAAAAATTTATTTCTAACGATAGTTAGGTGTCAGTATTTGTCTATATTTCTGAGATGAGGTATTATGCACACTATTTACATTATTTGGACTATTGTCCTCATCTTTGTTCCCATATTTATTACATTTTGGCCATTGTACATTCAGGCCTTCTTCAATTGGTTGGAATGTCAAACTGGACCCTTTATTTCACTCCATGGGGTAGGCTGTTCTAGTTCCCCATGCCATGTCTAATGGATGTCAGTTATCAGTTATCTCCTGTTAGTTCCCCTCTCTACGTTCTCCACTGCCTTAACCAGGTATTGAACTGGATCTAACCAACGTCTTTATCCACTGTGCCATGTGTCCTTGAGGATATCTGTGTATGAATTTCTGGTATTATAAAACTAATGGCTTCAGCATCATTTTTTTACCAGTGCTCATATTGCAATTTTTTGTTGTTATTATCGCTTTTCTCTGGCACTCCTTATTACTGGTTCCCATATTGTATTCATTTCTATGCTTGGTTGGCTTAGGAGAACACCATTGGAAAATTTGTACACTTAAGGAATCAGCACATATGCTAGGCCACAAAAATCTTCAATGTGCTCCAGTATTGGCTCCTGTCATCTCTAAACTTTACAACTACTGCCTCACCAACTCTTGCTTTCCAGCCTGCTGGAATTCCTCATCTGTTGTGCCAATCTTTAAAAACTCTGGTGATCCTTATGACTCGTCTAACTACCATCCTATCAGAGTCTGTCTATATTTCTAGATGAGGTATTATGTACATTATTTATATTATTCGGACTATTGTCCTCATCTTTGTCCCCATATTTGTCACAACGTTTTGATAAATATGGCGACAAAGATGAGGACAATAGTCCGAATAATGTAAATAATGTACATAAAACCTCATCTCAGAAATATAGACAGACTCTGAAGGATCAGTACGGACCCGATATACCAAAAATATGGAAACAAATTAAAAAATCCTACCAGAAACTGGCACGAATACCGAACCATCTGACATTCCTATACCGATGCAGAGACCTACAACCCATCCCTTCAGGCTTGGCACCAAGACTTCCCGTCAATTCAAGGAGAGCTCATCGGGTCGCAGAGAAAGCGGGACACGCCCTTGTCCGTGGGAGAATCCAGTACAATCGTTGGATAAAACAGAGACTACAAGCTCATATCTCCCAGATGCTCGAGGATTTCTTCAACAGAATTCCTAATGAAGACCAGAGAAGGATCCAAAATGATCTGGATAAATCCTTCAGACATGAATTTGATGTGACTACATCAAATTCATGTCTGAAGGCTCGCCAAGTGCAAAAATTAAATAGATTGAAAGATCAGAAGGGGACGCACAAGGTCCATCACCCACCAGTGAAAACAGTAGTCAACATCAGCCAATATCAGCTGAGTGCCTCTGAGGAGTCAGTATTGAATAAGGGTCTCAACTTTGCCACATCCATCAGGCGAGTGCCATACTTGGACATCATTACCAGAGTCGAGGAGGTGGCCTTGAACATCCCTCAGGCTCAGGCGGATGAAATGAGATGGAAAGTGAGACAGACCTTGGAGAGAGCCAAGCTGCTCAGGTCTAACATAACAAAACTGGAGAGGCTGGATCCCTACAGAGGAACGAAAACATCATCATACTACCGGCTGACAAAGGTAATGCGACTGTAGTGATGAACAGATCAGATTATACAAGAAAACTGGAAGAACTCATTAGCAATGGTAGCTACAGCAAAGTGAAATAGGATCCTACTATGAAAACGGAACGCAAACTGTCACAGATCCTAATCAAGAACAAGGATCACTTCGCACGTAAGACATATAGGCAGTTATCGCAGTGTTACACACAGCTACCTCACATATGCGGTCTCCCTAAGATTCACAAAGACGGTATTCCGCTCATGCCGATTGTTAGTTGCCAAGGCTCTGTGTGCCACCCTCTGAGTCGCTTCCTTGTAGATATAATTGACCCATTGATCGGAAAGTCTCCTTCATATGTCCGAAACTCAGCCCATTTCGTGAAAATAATCAAAGATGCTCCCATCCTATCCAACCAGATGGTGAGCTTGGACTTGGTGAGTTTGTTTACCAAGGTACCCACTGAGGAGGCACTCTCAGTAGTCAGACAGATTGGCCTCTGACTCTTCCCTAGAAGAACGGACCATTATTCCAATAGATAATCTGATGGAGATGTTGACTTTCTGTACACAAACAACACACTTCGGAATGGGATCACACATATATCGACAGGATGAGGGCTTAGCAATGGGCTCGCCATTATCACCAGCAATGGCGAATATATACATGGAATACTTTGAAGAAATGGCATTAGAATCTATATCTCTAAAGCCTCCTATATGGTTAAGGTACGTAGATGACACCTTCGTACTCTGGCCACACCAGGAAGATGTCCAGGTTCTACTGGACCATGTGAACTCAATAAGACCTTCGATGCAGTTCACAATGGAGAAAGAGAGTAACAATACATTCCCATTCCTGGATGTTCTAATATCTTGAAAAGAGCATGGGTTTAAGACATCCGTATACCGTAAACCGACATTCACCAGACAGTACCTCAATTTCAACTCCCACCATCCATACAGGGTAAAGAAAGGGATCGTCCGTTGCTTACAACACCGAGCAAAAGTCATAAGTGGCCATCCAGAGACGTTAGATAAAAAATTGATCAGTATAAGTAGTACCCTACAACGTAACAACTACCCTGGGTACATGGCAGCAGCCCCTCAAAACTGGGATAGGCGGGTACAAGAGGGGGAGGACAACAACACTCAGAAAACAGTTTGCCTGCCTTATATGAAGGGGTTATCAGAGAAAATACAAAGGATCTGCGGTCCATATAACATCAGGGCAACTTCCAAAAGCTTAACTTCGCAGATATCTCTCCCGAGTAAGACCCCCACCCATAGAGGAGAACATGACTAAGGACTGTGTGTACGCTATCCCATGCAGCTGCGGAAAGGAATATAAAGGAGAGACAGGCCGCCCCCTCAAGGTAAGGCTTCAAGAACACCAGAAAGCTGTAACACGAGGGGAAGTAGAAAAATCAGGCATGGCTGACCACATATGGAGAGAGAAGGGAGATCACCGCCCCCTGTGGGATCATGTTGAGATCATAGACAGGGAACACCATTGGAAAATTCGTAAACTTAAGGAATCAGCACATATGTTAGGCCACAAAAATCTCCTGAGCCGACCAAGCATAGAAATAAATACAATATGGGAACCAGTAATAAGGAGTGCCAGAGAAAAGCAATGATAAAAACATAGTTGCATTATGAGCTCTGGTAAAAACATGCAATGATAACATGAAAAATTGCAATATGAGCACTGGTAAAAATGGATGCTGAAGACATTAGGTTTATAATACCCAGAAATTCATACACAGTGGATAAAGGCGTTGGTTGGATCCAGTGACAGGACCCAAAGAGTGTGAGTTCAATACCTGGTTAAGGCAGCGGAGAACTTTCAGAGGGAAATTAACAGGAGATAACTGATAACTGACATCCATCAAACATGGCACGTGGAACTAGAACAGTCTACCCTAGTGAGCGAAATAAAGGGTTCAGTCCGACATTCCAACCACTTGAAGAAGTCCGGAGCGTACAACGGCCGAACCGTTGTGATAAATATGGCGTCAAAGATGAGGACAATAGTCCGAATAATGTAAATAATGTACCATCCTATCAGTCTCCTACCACTCTTTGGTAAAGTCTTTGAGGCTTTATTCAATGCCAAAGTGGTTAAGCACCTTACTTCACATAATTTGCACTCGGACAATCAATATGATTTCTGCTTTGCCCGATCTACATCTGACGTACTCATGGCCATAACTGAATTTGTATACCAAACACTCAACAATAATGGAGAAGCTCCAGCTGTGGCTCTAGACATCTCTAAAGTGTTTGATAGGGTTTGGCATGCTAGCCTTCTTCGAAAGCTTCAGGGATACGGCATTACAGGAGAATTATTTAACTTAATACAATCATTCCTGTCAAACTGTGAAATGAAGGTCATCTTAAATGGGTTCTACTCCAGCTCCTTTATCACAAACGCTGGTGTCCCCAAGGCTTTATCTTGGGCCCTACACTGTTCCTGATCTTCATCATTGACCTTACCGATGTCATTAGTTCTCAAGTTGGCATCTACGCGGACAACACCACTATTTCCTCCTGCTTCAATAGTAAATCTAGTATAATTGATAAAACTAACCTGGCTGCTGATCTTGAAAAGAACCTCTAATCTGTGGTTGACTGGGGCAAAACAAAACTGCTCCCCTTTACCCACCAGAGAGAACCCTCCCTGCCTCCCATCAGAATGGCTGATGCCCAAATCCTTGAGAGCGCCTTGTTACACCTGCTTCATCTCATGCTGTTCGCTGACATGAGGTGGGATATACATATTAGATCAATAGCTTCATCTACTGCAATGAAATTGGCTTTCTGTGTTGTGCCAGAAAGTTTTTCCCGTCTGAGTCCATCCTTTAAATCTATAAATCAACTGCATGGAATATTGCTGTCATATATAGTCTGGTGCCCCTGCTGTATGTTTCGAGGTCCTCGACAAATTCCAGAGACGAATATGCAAGATGATAGGTCCTGATCTGGCATCTAGTCTACAATCGCTATCCCACAGACGTGATGTGGTGTCCCTCTGTCTCTTCTACAAGTATTTTCACAACTGTTTCAATGAGATACATGAATTTAAACGAGCTACCAGGCTGACATCTCGGTCCCACCCTTTCACTGTCGAAACGGTTAAATGTAACCGTCTCTTCTAGTCAAACAGCTTCTTCTCCCGCACTTCTCGTCTGTGGAACTCCGTTCCCCTTACTTGCTTCCCCGATGACTATAATTTTCAAATATTCAAGTGTAATGTCAATCGACATCTGATACCCTGACCTTGTTCCCCAACCTTCTCTGTATCCTTTTCTCAAACACGCCCTTTTACTCTTGTTCTCAATCCCCTGTAACCACTTGCGTACTAGTGGCACTCCCGCTTAGAAAAGAAAAGTTTACCTAGTCGAATTTGAGTGGTTTGGACGCAGGCAATTTTTTTATGACCAACGAGTGTGTGAGTGAGTCTTTGCATTCATATTAATCAATAGTCAATAATCGATCATTATAATCAATCAATAATCGATCGTTTTTTTTTTGTTTTCTGTATACGAACAAGTATAACGTCGATTATCTGAACAACTTTTCAGTGTCCCGTAAATGTTTAGGACTTACACATAAATATGAATAAAAAATTTAAAAAAATAAAAATGATCGATTTCCATGAACTTTTATACTTAACATCTTCGGTGAACTCAGTGCATTTCTTGTGTATTTCTTTTAATTACCTCATGATCAATTCCTCTTTCAGTTTCGTATTTCCGCTAAACACAGAATATTCCTTTAAAAAATCATTTTATTTATAAAATATTATGATATTTTTTGTAAAGGAATATTCTGATTTTATTTGTCTTAAAGCAAACCATTTAAAAGAAGTACTCACACAAATTCGGCACACGTAGGTTTAAAATGAATTTAAAGAATGAAAAAGCTTTCCTGAAGCTTTCAATTCAGCTTTAAATGAAAGCTAAAAGATTAAATTTACAAATTTTCTGTGTCCCATAAATGTTTATAAATTATATATAGATATGGATAAAAAATAGAAAAAATTAAAAATGACCGATCATCACCATTTCCATGAACTTTTAGACTTTTATCTCTGTGTCTCCTGTTGGAATCTCTCTTTTTTTCTTTTATACAGATGTCTATTTATATTGTTAGCGAAATTGAAAGAGGCTCCGATTAAAAATTTTTTAGTCATGGATTTAAGTCCATCAGCTGAGATGTGAAATCCTAGAAACTCGAGCTCGCTGACAGCAAATGTACACTTCGAAAGAGAGATTTTAAAGTCATATTCACTGAGTTTCTGTAATATTTCCTCACGATGTTTAGAATGACTATCTTCGTCATCCGAGAAGATGGTTGTTCTCAATGGATTCTCCTCCAGTTCCTATCCCACGAACGCTTGTGTTCCTCAAGGCTCCATCCTAGGCCCCACTCTTCCTTATCCTTATCTACATAAATGACCTTCCTGACGCCATAAATTCCCAAGTTGGCATCTATGCGGATGACACCACAATTTATTCCTGCCCCCAAAACAAATCTAGTGTCACTGACAAAAATAACCTGGCCGTGCGTCTCGAAAAGGACCTCCAATCGATACAAAACTGCTCTCTATTAATCAGCACAGAGATCATTCCCTTCCCTCCATTAGAATGCCTGGCGCTCAACTTCTCGAGAGCAACTCTCTGCGGCTGCTTGGTCTCACGCTGTCTACTGACCTGAGATGGAACAAATACATTGAGTCAATTGCTTCGTCCACCGCAAAGAAAGTTGGCTCCCTGTGCCGCGCCAGGAAATTTTTCTCCCTGGAATCGATCCTCCAGATCTACAAATCAACAATTCGCCCTTGCATGGAGTATTGCTGCCATATATGCTCTGGAGCCCCTTCTGTTTTCCTCGGGGTTCTTGATAGGCTCCAGAGGCGGATATGCAATATAATTGGCCCTGATCTGGCATCTCGTCTACAGTCACTTTCTCACAGACGTGCCGTCGCCTCTCTCTGTCTGTTTTACAAATACTTTCATGGAAATTGCTCCGAGGAGCTGCATTCGCTGGTTCCCAGACTTCATGAGTTCAAGCGCCCTACGAGGCTGGCATCTCGCTCTCACTCCTTCGCTGTCGAAACTCCTAAATATAGCCGTCTCTTCTACTCCAATAGCTTCATGTCTTGCACCTCTCGCCTGTGGAACTCCCTTCCCTATTCCAGTTTCCCTGAAAGCTATAATCTCCAGCTATTCAAATGTAATGTCAATCGACATCTCCAGTTGCCTTGATCTATCCACTACCCTTCTCCTCATCCTTTCTTCTATCACTCCTATCTGATCTTGCTCCAAATTTTCTGTAACCCCTTGCATTCTAGTGGCTTCCCGCCTTGCTTGGAGTGAAACGCTTAAAAAAAAAATATAAGAATATCATCAATGTAAGTGAACGTACATCTGACGTCATGAAAAATACTATTCATCATCCTTCGTAAGGTATTGGGTGCATTTCGTTTTGTATTCGTATAACCCAAAAGGTGTGTTTATCGCTGTTTTACATATGTCATCAGGGTGTACTGGTATTTAGTGATATTTGGAATAGGGTTTTGGTATCGAACTTAGTAAACTACGTGTCGATAAGTTCCATCATGTTTAGGTACCATATGTAAGGTTGTACTGCATTCCGATTTGGAAGGGGAAATTATTCCAGTTTTCTGAATGCTAGTTTCATTTAGTAATATGTCCTGTGAATAAGAAAAAAGAAGTAGAATGTATGAGAGAAGTAAAGGTGGGAGTGAAAATGACGATGAAAATGTGAGGAGTGGTAGTAGTTGTTGAAACTGAGATGCCTTTGATGAATCAGCTCACATTTGTAAGAGTTTGTCTCTGTGTCTTCTCTGTGTCTTCTCTGTGTGTCTCTTGCTGGAATCTCATTTTTTTTCTTTTAGTCAGGGGTCTATTTATATTGTCAGAGAATTTGAAAGCGGTCCCTATTAAGCTGTTGATTATTATTTCAGGCGCGCTTACTTCTTATTGGTCAACATATATTAATTTGGATTGTATTTAATCAACTTCAAACGGAAGTTATCCATGGAACCTATTGCACATTGCCCGAAATATGTCACTATGTTTTAAGTTATGAAAGAGGTAACTTCCTGTTTCCGCTCTTAGTGTCATCTATATGGTAAGTGCTCAAGTTCAAAGTATAAAACAAATAACTGCCCCGAATGTAAAGCTAAATTACGTTAATTGTTCTTCTAAGGAATATATAACAACATTATGCAAAAAATTAAAAGATGTATTTCTGTTTATGAATAAAAATGACAATAGGAAAACTGGTAATTACTAGTTTTCCTATTGTCATTTTTATTCATAAATATTGTCTTCTCTACTGGTTAAATCAGAGAAATTTTCATATTTCATATATTTCTGTATACACACGTGTACTAATACCCGTGAGGAGAATAAATTCTTATTACCTATAGTAAACTTACCCATCCGGTGGGGTACGAAAAGGAACGGTAGTCAATTGCTTATTAGACGCCAGTAGTCAGCATTTTTACTTTTCGAAAAAATAAATAAGTTGCTAAATAGCCGCCGCTAGGATGTTAAAAAGTGGATTTTCAGAGTGAACTTAATAAACCCGTTTCAACGTATAGAAGGGAATTACACTGGCCACATGCGAGTGGAAAAAGAAAAGAAAGCAACAAATATTGATATTTATGTGTTGGAATGTACGAGCTGTACATATAGAAATTGTACCAGATATGGGCATTATGTCATTCATTCAGGCCTTAACATGTTTTACGATTCAGTAAAATCCATGTTGTTGAAGTTAAACCCAAACAATTCTGGCAACTGGGCAGAGTCACAAAATTACATTTGTAAATGAAAGTGTTCGCGCAGTAGCATAATAAAAGGAAGCAGGTCTGTGGAGATACACAGTCTAAAACACTCCATTGGAATTGTCCCTGACCCATAACTATGATGCAAAGGAATCTCCAGAAGATGCACCACAACAAGAAAGAAAGGCCCATGTCAAGCCTAAAAGAAAAAAAGAAAATAATACAAACTCTGATTTTGTTTACTATTGATATTACCAAAATAAAGTTATTAATATTCTCTGTACTAACAGAATAATATAAGCAGAATAATGCCAACGAATCCTAGAGCAGTCTGCACGCAAGGTTCCTAATCTTTTTGTACTAATCTTACTTATATCTAAATATTTAATGCAGTTCTCATTGTAAATTGAACACCACACTAATAAAGAGATTTACTCTGAACTCTGGTGACTTAATTAGTGGACTTTACATGTTGATTAAATGGTTGCATATGAAAGTGCATTTAACTAGGCATGTTTTCTTCCTTGTTGGGAATATATGAGAAATACGATATAATTATTTCCCGTTGATAGTTTTAAGGTTAGCCAATCAGCTTACAGCTGCTGATTGGTGCACTTTTCTACCCTTTTGAACAGAGTTTATTACTTCGGAATGACCACATACTGTACTGTTATCACCACAGAGTCCGTAGATGGCAAGAACATCAAGTCACCCTCAGCAGATAAGTTTAGTCGCAGACATCATTAAGCATACACAAAAAAAAAAAACGGGTGAATGAAAGTGTGCATATAAAGATATATTTCTTTTTTGATACATTATTAATTACATGCTTTTGTTTCAATGTCAAATTGAATAAAATATGAGTATTTATTCATCGTAAAATATTTGAATAACTAATATATATGTAGGTTGTTGAGGGCTTGAAACGCCTGGTCAGTACCGAAGCCTCAAACATACAAAGTTTATCATTTAAAAGCAATAATTCGAAAGAAAGACAAAATTCAGATTAACCAACAAAATGACATTTGTTCCAAAACGACAGTATGTATTGAGTATGAGTGTGATTTGGTTGTGAACGAACTCAGTGATTTCCGATGTCGGCATGTTTACCATGACGACGTCGGAAATCACTGAGTTCGTTCTTTAGTCGCGGTCAATGAAGCAGCGGAAAAAAGGTTTGAGTGACTGCTTTCCTTCCATCTGCCGACATGAAGTTCAGAAGTCCGTGGATTTCCCCCTCCTGAGCTGAAAATTTATGCGCTATTTATATGTTTAAGTCGGATGTCGATGACGAAGTGTGCGGACGTAGTTGTAAGCTAAATTTCGCACCTACTTCAGATAACTGCTCGCTTCGAAGAAAATGAGTGTAGAAAAATTGTTTTCGGATTAGTCATGTTTTAGTTCCTGTTTGAAAAGTTGTTCTGATATTATATCAAGAAACGTAATATTTATAACCTCATAAAATAGATTAGTAATTAGTCGGTTTGGTGTAGGTAGTGATTAGTTTACCAACAGTGATTGTAAGATTCGTGTGTTCAAGTTCCGCATGAATCCAATAACGTATATTTGTCTCCGTGCACGAAATGAGTTAATGTTGGATATTATTAAATTTAATTTTTATTTGTTGATAAAACATTCAGGATGTTTTTAGTTTAAATGTAAGCATAAAGTCACTCCCTCATCTACGTTCGAGCTTGTAGTTCATATCCAAGAATTCTTGTGCTATTCGATCCCGATCGATCGAATAGCACAAGAATTCTTTGTTCTTCTCATGTGACTTTACTGACCTTACCGTAAAGTAAGTAAACCTCTGTACCGCCTACGCCACGAAGCGGCCACTAACAGTCTTAGCTTTCTTTACCGTAACAATTTTAATTATTTTGGAGTCAGTCAGTTGTTGAACGACACAAAGCAAGTGGCGACAATCAGTTTTGGACGAATGAATCCAAGTTCTTCTCACACCTTTACTACTTAGCAGCTAGCAGTCTGAAATTTTACGCATAGATTCTATTAAATAATCAATGCACTTATATTACATAACAAACCCGATCAATTGAAATTTAAACTACTTAAAAACCATGATTGTGTTTGAACCCGTATAGAAAGAACGATAGCCCGGCACCATAACAATGAACCACCAATGGCTTCTAAGCAGGAGGTGTCATTTTATACACGACAAACCTAGTGATCATTGCAAAAACCTAAATGAAAACTTAACTGTGGATTTCAACTTGCGCTTCGTTTCGTTTGACGTCATATCAACCTCAGTGGGTTAATTAATGCCGACAAGATTTTTATTGCTAGTATTTTTTCCAAAAATGTATTGCTGGTAATACACTTTTCCTTCAAATATGCATTGCTGGTAATATTTTTTCTTCATAAACGTATTGCTGGTAATATTTTTCTTCAAAAATGTATTGCTTGTAATGTTTTTCTTCAAAAATATTGTGCTGGTAATAATTTTTCCTTCAAAAAATTTATTGCTATTATTAAAACCTATTTTTACACATTCATAATGTTATAACACCAGTGTTCATTTTTACACATTCATAGTGCTTTAACACCAGTTTGCCAATATTTGGGACCCTAACAGGTGCTACCACCCCGGGTTAGAATGGACATGGGAACACCAGCAATTAAGAGGTGGTGCCACGCTTCTCAAAACCTCCTGATCTGAGGCCTTGCTGTTGGATGTAGTTTATCGTCTTTCCCGGGACGCGGGTGTAGATTATAGTCTTATCCGTAATAAAATCAGACGCTATATGCTCCATCAACTTAAATTTCTTATATTGTCGAACTATGTCTATGGTAACAACAGCTGATGTACCAAAACGGGATACGCATCCAAAAATAAAAGTTTTCGTCATAGTATTTGCGGATATATCCGCCAAGAAAAAAACAACTTAGCAAATATATGTGTCTTTTACAGAGGGAGTAAGGTTCCTGTAATTTAGAAGTGAACATGTGTAAACCAGTCAGTAAGTGGCGGAAAATAAAGCTCCAAATTGCATGAGTGTATCTTCCAAATTTAACTATTTCACATTGAACACGGGTCTTTGTTCAAAGCCGAAATTCTGATTCCATGTGCAACCAAACCTATCTGTTCGAGGCGAGCTTTATGGGGGCGTTGACACTAGGATGTAACAATTGATGAAGAGTGAAGAAAAACTATATCGCAAATAACTTAGTAACAAAGGGACGTAGTTGACAGGCTGACGAATTTGCAGGTTGCCGTTAGGAACATAAATTTTGTCAGTTTCAAGGACGAAGTGAAATTCAAGAGAAACGATTGTAGTTGCTAGTTCTTTGACTGATCTTCAAAAAATCACTGCTGTACAAGGGCCCAAAAGAAGGGTATTGATGCCCCGGGAGATTGTATGAAAACGAATGTTTTCAATATATCTAATAAAAAGATTATTGTCCTCTAGGAGGTTCCAACCCCATCTTAAACCCAACTTTTGATCTGAAGACAAAACGCATTTGTTCAAAATTGCTTGGTATATTGAAGAATGCATTGTGCTCCAGCTGCAGCAAAGCACCCCAAAATAATAATGCTGTAGCCGGCATGACTAATGGTTGGTATCAAATTCTTCTCTTCAAAAGCTCCCTAGATATACTATCTATTGTTCCTCCCAAAAAGCTCTAGTTTGGTCTCACCCAACCATAAAACCATTTCTAGCTTATTGATATGAGATTTGGCACAGTTAGGTATTGAACTCACAACTCATAGGGTCAAGCCACTGGTTCAAACCAACGCTATTATACACTGAACTATGTCTCCTTGAGATCTACTTTTAGCAACAAAAAGTTTACCAAGATTTCAAACGTAGGTTTTCTTTTATATCAAACAAAACTAAGGTTATCTTAATATATTAATTGTTGGAAAATGTCAGACACATTTTCCTCTGCATCAAAGCAAATCCACAAAAAAATGGGCCCGTAAAAAGAAATGTTAAGTCTTGGAACGGTCTAGTCAAATCCTGATCTAAACCCAATTGCAACTCTGTGATTCAAGTGAAAGAAGGTAGTGCATTTAAGAAACCCAGGTTAGATCGAGCAATAGTGGAAGTTTTGCCAAGAAGAATGGTCAAAAAACGGCACTCGCTATAGCTAGAAACTTCTTTAAAATTATAGAAAAAGACTGATTGACATTGTAAAATCAATAGATGCAATACCCAGAAATCTAAGGGTTCACTTACGTTTGCACATCTTAATTTTTATCTAATATTGTTTTTATTCCAGCTTGATAAAAACTTTTGAAAGTTGTAATTAATTAAATGAAATTTTTTTTTATGAAAATATAGTTTAATTAAGATCTGTTGATCATCTGAAAAAAGCGACATATTTTTTATAAATATCATCTTAGGGTTCATTTACTTTTGCGCCGTACACTGCAATATATATCTATATATTGTCGTTGAAATTTATACAAAGCTTTTTATTCCAAGCTTTTGTTCCACCAACCCAATAGTTTGCGTTTTAGAAGAGTATTTGATCTCTAGTGGCTTAAACTACAAGAAGACAGAATTCATGGTCATCAGTAAGAGGAAGAGCCCGAAATGCGATTTGCAGGTTGAGAACACTAGAATCAAGCAGACGCAGAAGTTTAAATATCAGAGTAGTGTCTTGACAGAGAACGGTCAGTGCGACACGGCGATCCGTAGACGTATTGGGATGGACAAGGACACATTCCAAAAACTGAGCAGAGTATTGCGAGACAGGAGGATTTCTTTGGTAACAAAGAAAAGAATACTGAGCTGTCACGTGACATATGTTCTTTACTGCAGCGAATGTTGAACGATTTCCTCAAGGGTGAAAAAGAGACTCGAGGCGACAGAGAGGTGGTTCTACAGAAGGATGCTAAGGATATCATGAACCAAGCGTGTGAGCAACGATGTCTTAGAGAGGATGCAAACAAGGAGGAAGCTTATACTTAGCATCAGGAAGAGGCAGCTGAAGTTTCTGGGACACATAATGAGGAAGTAAGGCCTGGAGAATCTGATACTCACGGGTCAAATAGAGGGAAAGAGAGACAAGGGAAAGCAGCGCGTGACATACCTGACGAGCTAAAGCAGGTGTATGACAGAACGTGTTCTGGGTGAGGAAGCAGAGGCAAAGGGCTTGTTGAGAGCTGGAAGGGATACAAGGTGGTGGAGAGCCATGATCGCCTACTTCCTGAAAGGATATGGCACATAAAAAGAAAGAAAGTGGCTTCAATTACTATTTTCATAAAGGGAGCGGCTTGTCATTTGTTTTTATAGCAAAGTTAGCATTATTTGTGTTCACTGACACCGACCCTATGTATAGTCTCGTATATATATATATATATATATATATATATATATATATATATATATATAAAGGCTACGAACTGTGGATTTTTTTACTTCATTTGTTCTTTTCCTCATTTATATATATATATATATATATATATATATATATATATATATATATATATATATATATATATATATATATATATATATATATATTATATGTATATATAAAGAAGCAAAAACATTTTATGTAACCGCACACGACTTTTGTTGTGTTTGTAATACCATACTACAATTATACAGCTATAGCACTCACCGGAAGTAGAGAAGGGCGGGGGACATGTAGAAATCTCTGGGTCATAGAGACCGAGGATATTTTTACATTATATAAGGCGCAAATAGGAAAATTAAGAAAAAGGAAAAAAAAAAAAAAAAAAAAAAAAAATACAATTGGAAATATTCAATATAGATCAACCCGTTGAAAAGATGGCACAGTGCCACGAAACTCCGGATTCGGGTAGAATTAATAAGTTATCCCCCCCGCAAATTTATATATATATACGGTATTTAGTGGAAAATGCTTCGCATCCATGATAGAGCTAATTTGCATGGAGAGTTGTTTGTGACCTTAGATTTCCCAACAAAAAATTATATCGGAATGACATCGGATTTACCAAACCGATGTTTACTTGCGCTGATAACTCCATATGTTTGAACCCATTCAAAAAACCAACTGCACCAATTGCATGCGTATGTTCTTCCATAGAAGCATCACACAAATGCATTTTATAGACCAGCTTCAAGTCGGAGAACTGGCAAAAGTGGACAACTGGCGCCTTGCCACCAACTGATTCGGATAGCCCCTGTACCGATGAGCTTCATCTAGGGAAAGAAAAATCCTTATTTGAAACCTCCACTGCCTTGCGGACATATCCAAATACGGAAATTGCTATGGAAGTCAATCCAGATAGAAAACTCAGAGTGGCTCCCCGAAGGTGCTTGACTGTCACACTGACAACTTTCCGGCAACTCCTGAAGCCAAGCAGGCCTCAAATGTAATACTCTCAATTCTTTTTGACGGTGTCAGAGACAGAGGGAGAGAGAGATGTAGAGAGAGAGAGATGTAGAGATGTAGACGGGGTAGCGTGCAACCAAATGACTAGATTTTTAACAAACAGGGTGTTACCTTCATCTCACAAAATAAACAGGTGCCTACACTTCCATAAAAAAGCTGACCGTAAAAAAAAACAACCACATAAGCGCAAATAAAAAGTAAATCGTGTGACATATGGTCAATTCTACATTGGAAGCATTTTGTCGCGTTCCGTAATTTCCTAAAATGAAACCCGCGAAAAAATAAACTAAATGAAGTAGTTTTGGGAATAGGGGTTCAGTAATAGATTAGGATGAGATCCAGTTTGGTGAAAAAAAACACATTTACTTTGGAATATTGTTTAGATATCTAGTTTTGTGAACGATTTAAAAGCACTATAATCGTCACACTTCTGCCAAGTGCCACAGAACTTAGGGACTGAATGGACGGTGAGGCACGATTACTGACTGAAGGATGTGTGATACCAAGGTCTATGAGTTGGCTAAATTCAATTTTATCATTTCGCAGCTTATTTGAAAGTAGCTAATGTGGGTGACTGTCAACTGGTGAAAAACAGATTAAAATACTGCAGTTTTTGTGGGACTGAATTAAACAATGATAAAAACAAAAATATTGCTTTTATTAAAGATATTTTTTCTTTCTCGGTTACTTTCATTCGAACTCCTTCCAGAATAGGGAAAGTATTTACCATTTAAACCAAAATCAGAAACGTAAACCTAACCTTCATCTTAAATTTGATGTTAGACTAGATAGAAATATTAGAAATCGTATAAAAATAAAATATATTTTAATGGAAATGTCTTTTCGTATGTTTTGACTGAATTAAGTTTTAAGTAATTTAAATTTTACACAAATTTAAATTAAAATGAAAAGACAAATGTATATGCGAGTAGCATAGCGGTTATTAACGTGGAAAGTGGAATCAATAAGCCAAGTTCCGCTCGGATTTGTTGCGTTCACTTTTGCATAAATTCACTTGCGAAAATATGAATCCATCTTTTACTTCCAGCCATGGGTAAAGAGTTTAGGGTTAGGTGAACTAGGCTCTCTATCCATGTAACTCCAATTATATTCTTATCAGCGTTTGCTTACTATGAACGTAGATAGAGTTGCACCCCCACTACCACTTATATTTAACTTTTGGGGTTGGGGTGGGGTTATAATTGTATAAATTCCAATTTCAAATCAGTTATGTACAAATCTTGATAAATTTGAGAATTGAAACTCTTACAATTTATCTAAATGAATAAAGAAATGAGTTTTGCAATCTCAAAAATAACAATAAAAAATAATAAGCAGCAGAATAGACAAGTAATTCATTTAAAGACATATGTTGGGGACGTGCAGAGTTGTTAATTATTTAAGAAAGAATCAGAAGAAATTTTGAGTTGGTTGCGTGTCTTGCTGCATCCCAAACAAATAAATAAACGAAATCAAAAATGTAATTGAAAACGAGACATATACAATTTAGAAATCAATGCAACATTTATATACAGTTTAACAATATACAGATTGGATAATCAGTGTGTGTCGTGTGGACAAAATGTGTGTGTAATTGTTAGATTTGTGAATGTCTCTTTGTTGATATTGTTCGTTGATTCACTGTCTTTTTGTTTGTGTCAATAATTGTAATTGTGAATTATAAGTGTCTTTTGAAAAGAGTTTTTTAGAGTGATCTACCCTTAAACGTAGTTGATGTTTTCGTAATGTTGTATGTTCGTTGATTTTTACTTATTTTTAAGTAGTGAATTTAATTCACTGTACATAAGCAAAGTTGAGAAATGTGTTCACAGAGTTGATTAATGAATGATCGAATATGAGTCAGCGATGTATCTTCGTGCGCGGCAAAATTGTGGTTCGTAGTAGCGTGGAGTATATTGGAAAGTACTCTACGAATTCGTGAGACTGACTGCCTGGGGCTGTCTACGTTTATTTTTATATAGTTTGAATTTCCAAAAGTGGCTCACTTGATTTTGGCGCAATTTCTGTTTTGCACGTGAACATCAAGTGATTGACCAATGGGGTTGTTTGCTTCGTTTCTTGCTGTTTTTATTGGTTGAAGTTTTTTATAGGTACGTAGGCGTACGATATGAACTGTGCTTTTGTTAGGGTTGGAAAGGTAAGGATATTGGACGAGTCCACACATATTTTAGAATTAACTGTAAATAATTTAGCAACGTATTAAGAAACATTTTACGAGACTGATAAACACTCCTATTTATATTAAATTAACATAAACCTCAAAAGTAATAGTTATTATTAATTTAACAGTTGAATAGGACGCAATATTTACAAGATTTTGCAAATTATATTGATCTATACAACTAACACGAAATACTTAGTTTACTGTTGTATATTACGCCTTTCAAAACGCATAAATATTCCCAATCACGTTAAATTTAAAGAAAATTAAAATGCAACACTTAATACACATTTTTTAACCGTTGAAAAACGTATTTTATTTTTTTTAATACTGTAAGTAGTGTAAGTTATACTAAACAGGGTGAAAATTTAAAATACTTAATTTATTGCCGTACAAGTCTCATAAATAGTCCGATTCATATTAAATTAAAAGAAACCTGTAAATTTACATAATCAATTATCCAACTAATAGGATAGGTACTTGACAAGATTTACACATCCTACAAGTTTTATTAAATAAAGATAAACATTAGAAATATTAAATTCATAATTTACCGGCATATGGTAAACATATTTTACAGATTTCATAAAAATGTTCAATTAATATTTAAGGAAAACTTAAAGTAATATTTTACTCATGGAACGTGAAATAAGATGCTTTTTTACGAAGCTGACAATATGTGAATGTTAAATAAAGAAAAATATTAGAACTAATTAACAAATTTGCTGTAGAACTAAGAAGGCTTTGTTTAAGTTCAGCTGCAAATAAAACATGCAATATCCACAAACATAAATTATAAAAAAGGGTTACATGGTAACTATATTCAATTACGAAAAAATTACAATTTTGTTTTATAATAATATGTGTGCTAGAGTATATTTAAGAGAAAAGGTTCTTTACTGCTTCAGAAATGTTCAATGCCAAAAGTAAGTAAAAGTTGTCTCCCTTTTACTATAAAGGTTAAATTTTAAATAAGACAAAAGTATTTTTCTATGAAAAATATTGAGTGGAAAAGTTTGTAGTGTAAATTTTCTCTCATAAAGAAAGTTGTTTCTTTGGCGTCTCTCTGACTTGTAATTCTTGTTTGTATCCCTTGCGTGTGAGAATCTCAATGCTGAATAAACTTGTAGCTTTAGAAGAGTCTTTTAAAGAGAAAAGTTCTTGTTGCTTTGAAAATGTTTCGTATGTTTGTAATTTAGTTTGGAAAATTTCTTACGTGCGTGCATGCGTGAATATGTTTTTATAAGCGTCTGACTGCACTTTAAGGCTTCATTTTTGTAAGAAAAGAGAGAAAGAACAAGTTTGTGTCTGATATTTATAATTGATGTAATCACGTGACATGCTTCTAGAAAAATAGCGGGAAAACTTGACTTGATCACGCGCTGGAGAAAACGATTTGTACGTGGGTGGATTGCAACGCCCAATTGACCAGTTAGAAGTTGAGATTTCCTGAAAATATGTACGAAGCTGGGTAGCTCTTTGATTCACTTTTTGCACGGATTTGTACAAAATTCAACATTGATAAGAAAGTGGCATCGGGATGCTAAAAATTTACGAGGATATAAAACGTGATTTAAAGATACATAAATACTTCCATTTATATTAACTTAAAAGAGATTTCAAAATTATATTTAGTAGAATATGAAGATTTACAAATACTTTGTTATATTCAATAAAGAGAAAATTTACAAAAGAAATATTATATATTATAATTTATCGGTGTATAAGGCACATTAAACTCGCATTCATGTTAAACGAAAATTTGTAATACACTGTGAAACCTTTGAAACACTAATGCATTGCACAATCTACAAATATTGTTAAATCATATTAAACAAAGAAAATATTAGAAGTAATATTAAATACGTAATTTACTATTGTATAGGTGGCATGCTTTACAAAATTCATAATATTATCAGTCATGTGAAATTAAAAGAAATTTCAAAAATACTATTTAATATTCAATGAAGAAGCGAATAAGATGCATACTTTACGACTTTTACAAAAACTGCAAATTACATTAAATAATGATATAAAAAATTACCGGCGTATAAGACGCATATTTTAAAAGACTGAAAACTTCTCCCTTTCTAGTTCTAAGTTTATGTCACGGTCTATGTAAATAAATGCCTTGTAATCACGTCAGAATAAGAAAACAATAAAAAAATGTCTCACAAATGCTATATCTGATTCTCAAAATTTAAATAAAAAAAGGAATCATGTGGGAAAATTGGGAAAGGAAAGCCTGCATGAATGAAAAAATAACAGTTCTTTAAATTTTCAAAAGATTTATTTCTTCCTTAGATTATTTCAGAAATTTAAATCTGCCAGGGACGATGTTTGGGAAAATTCCTTTAGTTCGTTAACCCTTTCACCAGGGGTCTTCTCTTCCCTGGCTAAAATAATGACCCTTTCTTTATTCTTTTTTCAAAACATTTAATTTCTTTTTCCTCAGGCTTCTTCAAAAATGTGAACGCTCAAGAGATAGCGTTATGCTAACACGCTTTCAGATTTTATTATTCAAGACGCATTGTTCTGCCAGCGGTAATATTATGTTGTTGAAACCGGCTATCAGGAAAATCTGAACCCACATTGAACAACATTACAACGTTTTCTTGAAATTTGAAATTTTCCATTCCCAAAAAAAATCTACGTAGCGATTTAGAATCATTTGGTTGAGGAAATTGCGTTAGTTCGTCAAGTTTTTTAGTACTGGATTTAAGTCCTTCAGCTGAGGTGTGAAATCCTAGAAACTCGAGCTCACTGACAGAGAAATTTTAAAATCATATTCACCGAGTTTCTGTAATATTTCCTCAGGAGAATAACTATCTTCGTCATCCGAGAAGATAAGAATGTAAGTGAACGTACACTTGACGTCACGAAAAATACTATTCATCATTCTTTGGAAGGTACTGGATGCGTTTCGCAAGCCGAAAGGCATATAATTGTATTCGTATAATCCGAAAGGTGTGGTCATCGCTGTTTTACATATGTCATCGGGGTGTACTGGTATTTAGTGATATGCCGATGACAGATCGATTTTCGAGAACATTTTTTTGTTATGCAATTTAGACGACAGAGATTTTATATTTGGAATCGGGTAGCGATCAGGTTTTGTTATGGAATTCATTAATCTATAATCAAATACGGGTCGGTAAGTTCCATTATGTTTAGGTACCATATGTAAGGTTGTACTCCATTCAAATTTGGAAGGGAAAATTATTCCAGTTTTCTGAAGTTTCCGATATTCCTTAATCGCTAGGTCGTATTTTTGTGGAGATGATTGTCTGGCCTTTGAGAAAGAAGGAGGATTGCTTCCAGTTTCAATTCTGTGAAATACCTTGGGTTTGGTAGCGTTGAGATCTCGATGTGGCGAGATTAAATTTGGATATTTCTTTGATATTTTTTTACTGTTTTATGTCTGTAGGATTGTCTGGATAAACATCAATGTTCATAATCGTAGACGATGGTTGTGCTTTAGAATGTCTACTTGTTTTATCGATTAACTTACTATTGGTGCAATCAACCAATAGTACAAAGTGACTCAAGAAATATTCTAGGAGAGGTTTGGTCGTTTCTGCAACGAGAAATGTCCCTTCTGAGGTTATTCAATTCTAATGTGATTACAGTTTAACCGGCACATTTAATTTTTATTCCGTTGGCTGCTACTATTGAAATGTTGGTCGGGTAGATGATTACACCATATAAAACCTGTTTTGGTATTACTGATACAGCAATTCCTGTGTTTACAACAATATTCGCGTTATTATCCGTGGGGTTACTTCAAGAAGCGGCGACTGTGCGGAAACTATCATGTCTTCCCGAATTAGATACAGGTGAATTGGGTTGTAAACTGGGTTGCAATTGGACTTTTCGTTTGTTAGGCCATTTGCACCAAGGTTTGCAGAATTTCGGGCGTTTTGCAAAGTAAATGTGCGATCGACAAATCCTGGGCTTCTGATCTCTGTGAAACGGGAAGATACCGAGTGGCTAATCATTTGTTTTATCCTGGTTTCTATGCGGTTGTCGTTGGTGTTTTTCTCTGGGTACTTGTTGAATGTGTGTTGTTTCTTGTCTGTTGAGGCATAGAAAAAGATCGTCAGACATTTTTCCTAACCGATCCGTTTCCAGATCTGTTTGCGCAGCTATCACTGGCATTATGGAGAGAGGTAGCGCTTTTATGAATTTGTGTCAGACAATGTCTTCTTTTACTTCGATACGACTGACTAACGACATCAATTCGTTTAAATAAGTTGAAGGTCGTCCTGATATGGTTGAGGATGATAACAGTTTGTCAAGCATCTCTGGTTTAAACTTTTCATAAGAATTAATTACTGCTTCCTATCATAATCCTTTGAATGTATTATAATTGTTGGTATTTTTCCTACTATGTCTGGAGGAATAGCTGCCAATGTATGATAAAACTTTTGTCTCGCTTGTTTAATGTTCGTAATTGTGTGCTTCCATAATGGAAAACCAAGCGATCACGTTAATTTCTATAAATACGGGTTGTTTTGATTGTCACGGCTTGTATAGATGGATCTTGGTTGATCAAACATTTGTTCTGCGTCGATTCATTTTTCCTGCCATGGTTATCATTGTTGAAGAAATCGTTTAAATTTAGTTGTAGTAGCAGTAGTTCAGTTTTTGATGATTAGTATTTCGTAAATTACTTTGAATTGGTCACCAGGTTAAATTTGGTAATGTGTGTGAAAAATTTTATCTTGGTGCTTGGTATTGCGCGTAGTCCCCAGTATATAGTGGGTTATGTGTGGCTCAATTTGGGCCTTGTTAGGATTAGTCTACTATAAACGATGTATGAATGAGTAAATAAGATACGATAAACTACATCCTGGCCTGGAGTATAACAATAATAATTTATATAAACATTAATAAGTAGTTTCGTATTGTACAAAAACAATAGTAATGTTCATAGATGGTACACGGTTGGTATTTAAGTAAGATTAAATAAAATGTTTGTGTTTTTTGTTATGCATTTCAATAAAAGTTGTAAAAGTACTTAAGAGTTTTTTGGGAGATGCTAGTTTCATTTGGTAATATGTCCTGTGAATAAGAAAAAGGAAGTAGAATGTATGAGAGAAGTAAAGTGGGATGAAAATGACGAGGAAAGTGTGAGAAGTAGTAATGGTTGTTGAAACCGAGATGCCTTTGATGAATCAGCTCACAGTTGTAAGTGTTTCTCTCTCTGTGTCTGGAATCTCTTTTTTTTTTTTCTTTTAGTCAGGGGTCTATTTATATTGTTAGCAAAGTTGAAAGCAGCTCCGATTAAGCTGTTGATTATTTCAGGCGCGCTCATTTCTTATTGGTCAACATATATTTATTTGGATTGTATTTAATCAACATCAACCGGAAATTATGCGTGGAGACTATTGCGCAAAGCCCGAAATATGCCATTATGAAAGAAGTAACTTCCTGTTTCTGCTCTTAGTGTCACTAGACATATATATATATATATATATATATATATTCAAAGCATAAAACAAATAAAGCTTAAAACAAATAACTGCCCCGAACGTAAAGCTAAATTGCCTTAATTGTTCTTCTAAGGAAGATATAACAGCATTTTGCGAAGAATTAAAAGGTATATCTCTGTATACACACATGTGTACTAACACCTGTGAGGAGAATAAATTCTTATTACCTATAGTAAACTTACCCATCCGGTGGGGTACGAAAAGGACGGTGGTCAGTTGTTTATTAGATACCAGTAGTCAGCATTTTTACTTTTCGAAAAAATAATTAAATGACTAAATTGCCCCCGATAGGATGTTAAAAAGTGGATTTTCAAGTTAAAACCTACTTAAAACAAGCTAACAGGCGATTTAATCAAATTGTACTGGATATTGAGAAGAAGGTGAGGCAACTTCCTTTGCTTCTATCAATTGATAGTAAATTTGATATCTTAAAAATTGATGAATTAGATTCAATTGGGAAAAATCTAACCAGTTTGAACAAAAGATTATCCTTTTCAAAAAATAAACATGGTCACGTCGATATCTTAGGATTAATAGGTATCGACATATTCATGCATTCTACCAAACCCGTTAAATGGATGAGAGGCTTAGCATGGGAATTACCGAGTTATATAGCGCCATGTGGAGAGATTTAATCATTTTCTATATGGTCATCAGATAAAACCAGTAAATTCTAAGACTTCAGTTAGTTAAAACAATTATCATCCTATCATAAAGGAGTTAGCCAAATGTTCTGAGCGAGAAGTACATTGTGTATTAAATCCAAAAGACACCTACACTGATAACATACCTGATACCTTTGATATGTCTCGAGTAGAAACAAATATAAAGCACTTGTTAGAGGTAGATTCATTTATCACGGAAGTGGATATGACAGAAAAAATAGAGGAATTCAAGGAATCTATTGAATTAAAAACGATGAATATTATGTGGATTTGCCGTGTTATAAGAACAAAATCAGTTTTGTTTCATCTAATTATAAAGTAACCCTAACTGTATTTCAATGAACAGTGCAGTCTCTTGAACGTAAAAATCCGCATAAAGATTATAGCGAAGTATTCTTTCAGCAAGAAAAAAGCGGCTTTCTAAAAAGAATATACATACCATCAGAAGAGTATGAAAAATGCGTCTGGATTCCACATAGACCTGTGTTCAAAATGGAATCTCAAGCTACAACAAAAACTTAGAGCGGTTTTCAATTGTTCACTGAAAACGGAGGACAAGTGCTGCTTATTCAGGAATAAACATGATCAACAATTAGATTCGAGTTATTGTTAAAATTCAAAACAAACATGTATGTTATGTTAGGCGACACAAGAAAAGCCATTCAAATCATTAAACTTAAAAGGGAGGAACATAAGCACAAATTCCGTTTCTTCATAAAAAATGGAGACGAACTGTTGTCCTTAGATATAACACCTTCATTTTCGGATTTACCACAAGCCCATTTATTCTTAACTACGTTTTAAAATATTAGAGAATTACCAGCTTGATGAATGTACTAAAATGCTCAAAAATAACTTTTATGCAGATAATCTACAAGAAACTAGCAATAATCGGGATAAATTTATCGACTTGTATAAAAAGGGCGGTTGATAGACTCAAGGAAAGCAATTTCAACCTACGCTCTTGTAACACTATTAGTAAGGAGCTTAAATCAATTATAGTAAAGGAAAATACAATCTCTCAACATGAACATTATGAAAAGATATTAGGATATAACCATTGTCCTAACGATAATACGATGACAGTGACAAAGATCACAATAAACAGAAATGTGAGGACTAGGAGGCAGATATTAGCCCAGTCAGCTAGGATTTATGACACATTATCATTATATGAGGAAGTTCCCAAGAATATATTTGTAACATGGTCTACATTATCCACCATCTCTTTCTCAAGTCAAGCTATTAATACAGAGCAAGCCTTAAAGCTTTATAGACTTTGCAACGCATAACCACAGTTTATGGTCTCTTCGTTATGTTCGCTAAAGGAAAAGTGGCTCTTTCAAAAACAAAATCCAATGTATGTAGTCTTTGAAGCATTGTCTATAATTTTGACATCGTTTTCAAATATTATGATTGAAAATGTGTGCATTATGGTTGATGCACTGGTTGTACTATCATAGTTACTTAGTGATGCACCTACAACAAAAATCCTACTTGTTAGAAACCGGCTTAAGTATATACAAACCATCAAAAATCGAATTGAGAACATTGAAAAAAGGATAAAATTTAAATACATACCTGGTTTCATGAGGAGTTAACCTTGGCCAGCTTGTGACTAAATTGGAGTTTTGGAAACATGGTCCATCGAGGCTAACAAAAGACTCTTTTTACTGGCCTAGTAACAGTCTACTAACAAGATGGGTTCAACCACAATAATAAACACAGAGATTCTTTACATTTACAAAACTATATAATGCAACAGCCATGGTGCTTGAATCATACATAAATGCAGAACACGAGCCAGATCGGAAAATCATAAGCTGGATGCAAAGTTATATCTCATCAAGTCAGTGCAGGAAGAAGTGTTTGAAAGAGAATTAATGTATTTGAGGGATCCTCATTAAGGTGAAATCCCCAAGTTGGTGGAAAAACTTTAAACATCTTTTTGGATAAGGATGGAATACTAAGAGTAAATGGCAGGATATCGAATGTTGACAGGTTCGAAATGGAAATAAAATATCCCATATTATAGGCTAAATATCATTACGTAACGAAATTAATTACTGAAGGTGCTCATCATTGGTGTAAACACTTGGGAGTTGATGTAACCATTACAAAGATTATCTGGATATTGGATAACTCAAGCAAGACAGGTAGGCAAGTCGGTGATATCTGGATGTTGTCTGCAAACGCTACAACAGTTTGGCATTTAGATATCCCAGGTTCACCAACCTAAACACAGAGTGAATTTAAAAAAACCGTTTTAACATACATGAGTAAATTATACTGGCCATATATGAGTAGAAAAAAGAAAAAGCAACAAAGATGTATTTGTTGATATTTACGTGTTTGAATGTACGAGTTGTACATATGGAAATTATACCAGATATGGGCATTATGTCATTCATTCAACCCTTTACACGTTTTACCAATCATTAAAATCTATGTTGATGAAGTTGTGCTAATTAAGAACTGAGCAGAGTTCCAAAATTACATTTGTAAACAAAAGTGTTCGCGCAGCTGGCATAATGAAAGAAGGCAGGTATGTGGTGAGAGACAGTCTAAAACACTCCATTGGAATTGTCCCATAACCATGATGCAAAGGGACCCCCAGAAGATGCATCGCAACAATAAAGAAAGGCCTAAAAGAAAAAAGAAAATAATGCAAACTCTGATGTTCTTTACTATTGATATTACCAAAATAATATAAAGTAATTAATATTCTCTGTACTAACAAAATAGTATGGCCAGAATAATGCCAAGGAATCCTAGAGCAGTCTGCCTGCAAGATTCCTAATCTTTTTTATACTAATCTTATATCTAAATATTTAATGCAGGTCTCATTGTGAATTGAACATCATACTAATAAAGAGATTCACTGTGAACTCTGGTGACTTAATTATTGGACTTTACATGTTGATTAAATGGTTGCATATGAAAGTGCATTTAACTAGGCATGTTTTCTTCCTTGTTGGGAATATATGAGAAATAAAATATTATATGATTATTTGCCCTTGGCAGCTGCTGATTGGCGCATTTTCCTACCTTTTTTGAACTCATTTATTACTTCCGAATGACCACATACTGAACGGGTGATAACCACACCGTTATCACCACAGAGTCCGTAGATGGTGAGAACATCAACTCACCCTCAGCAGATGAGTTTGGTCGCAGACACCATTAAGCTTACAAAGAATACAAAAACGGGTGAATGAAAGTGTGCATATAGATATATATTCCCTTTTTTATACATATGTGTACAGACTTCCAATGAAAGATTGCAAGTTCTTTGTTAATTTAGTTTAAGTATTATATATCCCTGTGTGCAGTCAAGTAAACCTAGGTTGTTTGTATTTGCATTAATGTATAAACAATTACATATAATTAACAACATATTTTATTGCCTTAGAAAACTAAATAGAAAATATACAAAAGGAGGGAATGAAGGCGTGTGTATAGAGGTGTTCTTCAATATCTGCCTCAAAGGAGAAACAGGCCGCCCCATTGAGGTAAGACTGCAAGAACATCGTAAAACAGTAAGACAAGGGGAAATAGAAAAATCAGGCGTAGCTGATCACATATGGAAGAAAGATCACCGCCACCTGTGGGATGAAAATGAAATAATATACAGAGAGCATTACTGGAAAATACGAAACTTAAAGAATCAGCCACAAAAATCTCCTGAGCCGACCAAGCATAAAAATGAATACGATATGGGAACCAGTAATAAGAAGTGCTAGAGAAAAGTGATGGATAACAACAAAATTGCAATGTAAGCTCTGGTAAGAAATGCAATAATAATAATAATAACAAAAATTGCAATATGAACACTGGTAAAAAAAAAAATGGTTGCTGAAACATTAGGTTTATAAGTTCCAGAAATTCATACAGAGATGTCCTCAAGGACACATGGCCCAGTGGATAAAGACGTTGGTTAGATCCAGGGACTAGTTCAATACCATGTTGAGTTAAAGGGAAATACCTGAGACATCCGGAAGAGGCATGGCACGTAGAACTAGAACTATCTACTCCGGTGGGCGAAATAAAGAGTTCGGTTCGAAATTCAATTAGCTGAAGAAGACGGGAGCGTACAACGGCCTAAACGTTGTGAATATGGCAATAAAGATGAGGATAACAGTCCGAATAATATAAATAGGGGTATTTGCAAAGTAGTATTAAAGATTTTGAGAGACTTACATTTTACAAAAAAATAAGTAAATAAATAAAAAAAATAAAATAAATGCCATTAGTATGCAGGCGGCTCCAGGGAGTTAAAGTGAAAAAAGAAGACTGAGAATACGGAGGATT
>CAHIKZ030005243.1:0-11173 GCA_903632075.3 Acanthosepion pharaonis | reverse complement strand
AAAAACATGGAATTTTATCTTTCTTGTTTTCCAATTCCATTTCCCCCGCGGTTCTACTGAAAATAAACTATTATTTCTGTTATTAATTAATTTTTATTCGACTCAAAATGCGAATTGTAATTTTCATAAAACCGTAGCAATTCTTCGAAATGTCATTATTTGACAAATATATTCATCTAGATTGCACGCATAAAATTTTAATTTAAGAAACATATTTCAAATTGCTAAAATAAGAAAGAATAAAGCAGTAATATTGTCTTGCATTTTAGCAAAAAGAATTTTAACTAATTAGACTGGGGTGAATATGATGATACTTATGATAAAGGAAACGTACCTACCAGCAACAACAAGTCATTTTTATGGTTTAAACCTGAACATATGATATATTTATTTTATTATGGAATATATGTAAACCAACATATCAATATCGACCATATGTTTCGACTGAATAATCTAAATTCACGTATTTCTAAAAGTATGAATACCTTGATGAACAAGAAATTCAGTACGAATCTAAGGTCTATAGTGCGCTTCACTGGGATATCTAATTGCGTTATTTGGGACGGGAATGAAACTATCCCCGGGAATAAATTGTTACGCTGCAAGGCTTAGTATGAGAATAGCTTTGGTGATGTCAATAAATAAATGAGAATAGAATATAATTAATGTGTTATTGTGAGAACTACAGGAAAAAAATGGAATAAATAAAAATCAAACATTTCGAAAAAAGGAAAATATAGCAAAAGAATACAATTTTAAAGAAGAGAATAACAAAATACAAAACTCAGACGCAATAGAAAATATTCAAGAAAGATGAACAAAATCAAAATACAAAAGAAGTTAAAAAAGAAAATATGTTAGCGAAAGCAAAGAAAAAGGAGAAAATGTTAAGTGATGAGGGTTTACAGTGCAAACGTTTATATGGCGAAACAGCGGGGTTCATTTGAAATATGCTCTAAGAAGAAAAGGCAAAAGAAAGAAGTGTTCAAAATCAAATACATGAAAATTTCAGTATGAATTATAACTACAATTAGAGTCAATAATACGGTTAGTACTACTTCTACGACCACACAATACAACAGTAAACAAACAGCAGAATTACAATAACTAGATTAACATATCGGTATTCGTGGCGTCGATTAAAAAAAAAAAAAAAACAGAATAAAATTTTAACTGCGTTTAAATGTGTTAATTTTCTGTGTTCAAAATGATAATGAAACATAACTTTCGGGAAATTATTTTCATCGTGATAGACACTTGAGAAAACGTTGCAAAATCTTTCGCCACCAGAATAAAAATCCGCCTTGGTGTAGTCTTAGCTACAATGATTGGCACATACATATATATATATATATATATATATATATATATGTGTGTGTGTGCGCGCGTATGTATGAGGTAAGCAGAAAAGGCCTCACCGTTTTTTTTTTGTTTTTTTTTATTATTATTATTTTTATTTACATCATGTGGAAAGATGTGATCACTGATATACGTAAACGATACGTCACGGGTGGGGGCGAGGATAGGCGGAAATTCTCTTGACTAAAGCAGGTACGATGTGCACACACATCAGTCAGTGTTTGAAAATCGGCAAGCAAATATGGCTTGTATTCGGGATTGTCTGCGTTATCACTTTAATGTGTGATTGTTCGCAGCCGCATCATGTCCCCGAATATGTCAAGTCTTCAGAGATAATGAAGTGACTGAACACACCGTCATTTCTTCCCTTTGTGATGAATCCCACAGCGTCTGGCCACAAATTCTGGACGATGAGGTCTTCTCGCTACCCAAAGAGGTGGACAATAACCATACCTGTGTTGATCTTGCCGAACGCCTTCAAGTTTCTGATAAAACCGTCAGACTTCACCCTACAAGGTGTGCAAGTAGGGATCTCATACACTGTCGGTAGCCAAAAGCTACAACAACTGACAGCTTTTTTTTTGTTGCTTCCTCGGCACCGCAACGTATCCATATTTGATCGAGTGCTCATCAGTAACGATTAGTTTGTCCTGCATAACGCTTCCGAGCGTACCAGACATTGGTTGTCACCACGGGACCGTCTGCCTCGTATCACAAGACCACCTCTTCATCTACGCAAGATCATGCTCTGTACCCAGTAACTTGCGCCGATTACCACCTCTTGCATTTCATGAACAAAGAAATTAGTGAAAATATCTTCGCAAATGAGGCGGAATTTCGGCACGCACTCACAGACACCCGATTTTCATCGCCATGGCATTGCGCCGGTAGAGATAGGCTGGCAAAGTGTTCTGGGTGTCGATGGGATTATTTTGAGTATAAATAGTATATAAAATTTGCTGTATACCTGTTTTCTAATGAATGAAATAAGACAAGGACGTTTTGTTTACCTAGTGTAAATATATATATATATATATATATATATATATATATATATATATATGTGTGTGTGTGTGTGTTGGGGTGCGTGTGCACGTGCACAGTATTGTTGAAAGATACAATTGCAACAACCTGTACGACGTTTCCAATTTTAACCTCTTTACAAAATGAATATACTTAAAGCTTAATAGATATTCTGATACATTTACTAAAGTATTCTCACATGAAAGAAGTTAAAACCTGCATTTAATCTTTCATCGTTAATGGATTCCGTTATAAATGAAAAAAAAAAGATCCTTTCCAAATGTAATATATGACAAAATCCAATGTATACACGTTAGGCAACGGAAACGAACATGTGATACACAGGTGCAGTTAGCGTCATATTAGAAGGCTCCTCTGGACACCCAGAGATTAAATAATTATTTCGAGAAATAGCTGAAGATATTACTCTTGACACTGTGGAGACAGAATTTATGTCAGCAGTAGTCAAATGAACATTCCTTCACTTTCTCATGACAACGTAATAAAGATGCTATTCAGGATAATCACATTTTAAGACAGACAGTTACAGATTATCACAAAGATGTGTCAATGCAGTATCATATATATCTAAAAAACGATTTAACTCTTTCTGCTACCAATTCTGCTGCATGAAGGCAATTTATTCCAATATGGTTATATCAGCCGACGCCGACCCTGTGCCACTCACGCAGCAACTTCAAAATTCCCGGAACAGCAGAATCAACAATAGTATACTCTAGTGTGCTTAAGATATGAAGGAAAGAAGCCTGACTCGGTGTTTACTCAGCTAGAAATCTTGCTGTATTGTGCCAATAATCGGACTACATATGCAATCTATGCGATAAAACAAACACATCAAGAAAAATATGCAGTTTGCCTGAATATTGCTCATACACTATTAATTTCGAATTTGTGTACATATTGTTGAATATATAGAATCTATTACAGTAATAATTTTTATGTTAATTAAACATGTAATCTTATGTAAATGCAGACATATATACAGGGTGCAAAAATTGTATCTTTCGTAATTGTACATATGAAAAAAGACATATAAGAAGGTAAAGTGAGTTTAATGAAGGTGCAATCTGTGCGAACATGACGGACAATAAATATTTTACGATTACAACAAGCTACACGTTTACTGGCATATACGTAATTACTACAAAAACAAGACATAAATCCCAAATATAATTAATACAAAAGAAATTCAAAGCAGATTATTTCTTTTCCATTTTAATGAAAATGGTAATAACTATTTGTTCAACACTGACAACTACACAACTTTTTTTTTTCTAAAAGGAATACCATGCATTTTACCTTACGTCTTGCATTTCTAATAGCTTTCTCTTTTTATGAAACAAAAACCAGGAATGTTTTGCATGCAGGCGTCAGGGGATGAAGGATGAGTTTGCAGAGAAATCTTCGAACTCCGTTCAGATGTGAAGGGTACTTACCTACAAAAGAAGGAAGGGAAACTATTTTTTCATTTTTTTATTTTTTCCTATTTCTGTGCGAAAGAAACAAATACATATATGTATACAATCATTTAGTGAAAAGCTTCAGTTGTTTTATAAGAAAATTCTCATTCATACAATTTCCCCATATTTATTTATTTAAGATGTTTCCACAATTAAACATTGTTTGCATGCCCTCAGAAATGATATTTTGTCATATTTCCCTTAATTTCATTCTTATACATGAAATTTTGTTGAATTTCACTTTTAAAATAAATTGGATATGTAAGGCTAAAAAAAAAAATAGAAATTTCCGCAAAATAATTGTATACATATCACAAACAATATTATACATAGGCATTATATATATATATATAGTAAATCTATGCGTATGTTTAAAGGAAATCCGAAATATATTTAATTTTAAGAAAAAATATTCAAATTTGGAAGCAAATTCGTAAAATCGATGCAATGTATGACAATTGTGAAAAAAATATTAATCGTCTATTTCGGAAAACAACCTTCGAATGTGTGGGTCAAATCAGATAAGGTCAGCTGGTTTTTAATCATTCTCCCCAATAGCAGCAATTCGAAGATACATCTAATAGACAAAAACTACCGAAAATACAAAAATTTGATCTCTCAACGAATGTATTTACAGACACGCACATACCGAGTAGGGAAAATTACATACGTAAAAAAAGTGTAGCGAATGCGCACACAATGTGTGAGAGAGAGAGAGAGAGAGAGAGAATATATATTCCCCTCCAAAAGCATTGGAACGGCATGTCCAAAAGCTTTGTTTTTGTTTTTCACAGAAGACATTTGTGTTTATGATCAAAGAATGAATACGGTACAAGTGTTCAGAATTCCAGAACTTAGGACATACCACCTTTATTTGAATCTACACATATTTCACGAGAAAAAAAAATATTAGATCACATGACTGACACGAGTTTGTTGTTGTCCAGATTTTGATTTAAGATTGATTGTTTAAATATTGTATGACTACTCTTTGTTTTAAACTTGGACTTCAACTGTAAAAACTACATTTCTTGTTAAAAAGCATAAACCAACACGAAGACGAGTGAGCTGTATATATTTTTCTTCTTTTCTGAACTGTAGCTGAGACAAGAAGGAAAATCGATCAGAACCATTAGGCAAATGTTGGCCACAGACAAATCTAAGGTTATTTTAACAAAAGTTTTGCACAACGAGAAATCAAACAGGGGACCGATTTTTCTAACAATTCCACCTACAAGCAGGACTTTACCCAGCCGCAAGAACTAATGTTGGATAGTCTCAACCATCCCTCTGTTTATTTCTCGCATCTTCTGATGAAGAATACAGATGTGTTCCAAAATTGCCAACTTGAAACCTCAATCTCCATGCTTCATTTCTGTCACATGGTTAATATTAATAAATGCTTTCGTACTGATTACATCGTCAATGTTTTATTTGACCTTCTTTTATTGATCAACTTATCTACTCTATTTTATAACCTATATGAATCACACGTGAACTATTCTCTCTCTCTCTGTCTCTATATATATATATATATATATATAATGTCAGATGGAGTATATGTGTAGAAGAGAAAAAGACGAGAGAAAACTATTGTATTATCATTGTATGTATGTGTACATATATATGTGTGTGTGTGTGTGTGTGTTGGAATTCCATGTAGGTTGATCTGGTCGATATAAACATGATAGTTTTCCGAGTGCACAAGGGCAGAAAAGTCGTGATAACAAGAAACTAAAATAAAGAACAGTAATCATCGCAGAGATTCAGACAGAAATGTTCCATCATTATCGACAGAGAAAGTGCGTAATGCAGTCGATCATTAGCAGTTTCGGAAAGGAAGTCGGTAGATTTAAATACTCGAAAATAATCAGAATAATCTTCGTTCTTAATGATATTTCTGTTTTCGTCGTCAGTATTCAAAGATTTCGATCAATCTTGGAAATCCAATTTAGAATTCTTCTCAACCTTTTCTAAACGCAATGTGCATAGTATTCTACATAGAATTTTGACGAACGTGTCTCCAGGATAATTGGCTGATTCTCTAGACCATATTATTACATCAAAACCAGAAACAAATACGCCAAAGCAGAAGAAAATAGAAAACAACATCAAAACACTACATCATATCAAACATTCATCCTAAACTTATTATCCGGAAATATTAATCCATTCACCGGTTTTTAAATTTTAATCATAATGAAAACAATATTTCTGTGAAAATTATTTTTCTTCATTCATGTCAGGTATTGTCTCTGTCACCATTAATTTTGTCCAAGTCAATTTACGTTAAAAGAAATCCTCCCATTAAGGAAGATATGGTTTTAACAAACTATTTTTAGAGTTCAATGGACATTTTCGAGATTAACTGTACAAGAACTCTAAAATCGAACAGGATAATTATCTTTAAATCTTATTTTTAATATTATTGTTAGTTGACAGATCAAGTATAGAGAATAGAAATTTTCAGTACTAAATGCAAATATAAAGTAAATTCATTAAAGATCGTGAAATATGATTATCTTCTATCGTCACAGTTTGTAATATACGCAGTCATTATCGATTTTCACACGTTTTCTATTCAATTTACTAAGAAAATCTTATGGAATTTTATATCTTAATCTTGGTTTTGAAGTTACACCCAAAAATGTATTTATTTATTTCAATGTTTATTTTCTGACTTTTTTCTTAAATGCAAATATAGTGTAAACAGTACGAGTTAAATTCATTACACCTCATGTGCATAAAATGTATTTATATATTTATGAATCTACGCTCATCAGCACACTTAAAAGGGAAAATCTTCACATATTTATTATGTTTTTGTTATTTATTATTTATTAGTATGTCGCTGTAGTTTGGAGAAAACGCTGAGACAGTTTACAATAATAGTAATAATAATTTTAAAAGAACAATGCCTATAAAATATAGATTATAGTGAACATAAACGCCCACCGTCGCAATCAGTGCACCAGTTGGAAAAGCGGATATCAGTAAATTAAAGTATTTTATTTCTAGATTGATGAAGCGTAAAATTGTTGGAGATGGATAAATCTAAAATGATTCTGATAAGCAACGCAATGCCGATACTTGTCCGATAGAAATACCAGGATAAAATTATTGCTGTTCAGTGAGAAAACAATGTATGTAATACAGCGGCATAAGCAAATATGAGTGGGTGCTAATAAATTTATGAGCACGAGCAGGAAGTCATTCACTTTTAAAAAGATCACGTTTGGTTACTTGAACAGAAAGCTGGAAATGGTTAGAGTGTAAAACTTTGCAACCATCCCTCGTATGGATTTGCATAGATACATATTTAAAAAAGAAAAGAATGGATTTTTATCAATCCGACACATTTGCATCACCTTAAACGTTATTTTAAGTGGATATTCGTTTTTTGAGTTGAAGCTCCGTTATATTTATTTAAATTTGTCTTCTGTTTAATAAATAAACGGGGCGTTAACTCAAATCAGAGTATCCACTAAAATGACGTTTCAATTCATATATATATATATATATATATATATATATACACACATACACTTATTAAGCACAACATTTGTGGGAAATTGCTATATATTCAAGCTTCAAGTAAAAATCGAACCTACAAGAAATAGATGACCTGGTCATTGTCACTTTCTATACAGTGCGGTGTGTGAATTGTGGATATTTTTTTTTATTTTTAATTCGTGCATGCGCTTTGTGTGTGTGTTCTTTTATTTTGTCGACTGCGCATTATAGCAAGGTAAGTTGGCACCATTTATGAGAGAAAGAGCACATGTTGCAATTCACTTTGACGTAAATTTTGAAACGGCATGCCGTACTGCTCGGCATTCGCACCGGAAGCTCCAATACGAACATTTCAGAATCTTTGGATATCAGACTGAGGTCAGCGCAGAGGATGTGGAAACAGTTGAAAAAGTCTCGTGGTGATTACGATGGTACTGGAGCTCGAAAAACTCACTCTGATCGTTCTGATAAGAAACGATCTCCCGAATTGGTTCGTGGGGGCCTCAGACATAACACAGGAGCCTACACCAAGTGCCTTGAGGAGGTAGTCCTGTCCTGGGTCAAAAGGGTGGCTGGATGAAAACCATATATCCGTCAACAAGTCTCTGCATCATGCAACACAAGCAAGAGAACTCAGTCATGTCTCTCTCTCATATATATATATATATATATATATATAGGCGCTGAATTAAATAAATGAAATGGTTCATCTTCAAACTAACAACGTTTATGGAAGCGATGGAGTGCACAAAATCGGCCAAATGGTAGCGGAATTATACCAGAAGAAGAATACGATGTAGAAATCTATAATATATAGCCCTTGCATATGGGCGAGCGAATGAAATCTGAACTGTCCCATCTGGAATGCATAAAACTATCACAGTCATATTGTTGGCGTATTTAATAGCAAATTTCTAGTGAGATCACACTGTACATGTGTACATATCTAACATCATTTCCATTAGATTTTAAAGAGAATTAACCGTGTTTTATATGTAACGAAAGCCAAAAATATTTTTAAAAAATAACACGAAAATTAATCTACATACATTCTGAGGAAAAACAGATTCTATCAGTGTTGATTGCATATATAGCGTAAATACATACTCGAATTAATGGATTTATTTTCTTTACTCAAAACCAACCACAGTGAAAACGAAAAATCCATAATTTTGAATTGAGTACGTAAATTGTGTTTGTAATATAATTGCTTATGAACTCTGGTTCGTTTAAGAGAGCAGGCACAGGGCAAATAATAAATAACTAGATCCTCCCCTCGGCTAAATATTTTAATGAGAAAATCTAAATTAGAGAAAATTAAAGAAAATTATATAAATGATGCAATAGCAAATAAGGAAACTGATAGTCGTAAAACAAGCTTGAATGGTATAAACTCACGATTCGGTAAGATTGATGTCGATGTAAATGAGTATTAGCCTGAAGACATTGTGATATGAAAATGGAGTCAGAACATCTGCATCATCGTTTGTCTGATGACTTAAATTTTGGCTGGCCGTCTTCAAGTCCATTAGCTTTAAGAAAATATTCCGATTTACTTAAGTAAAGATAATGACTCAGCACGAAATAAATTCGGTTCTGGAATCGAGGTTTCAGAAAAAAATGCCTCGAGGGTATAATCAAAAGATGGACTGGAATTGGAAAGGAAAGAGAGGAATTGAGTGAAAAATAAAGAAAGATCGCATAACGATAATGGGACGAAGAAAAATGTCAAAGAACTGAAGAATACAGGAAAAGAAATAAAAAGCAAAGATATAAATTAGAGGGAAATGTATATATGAGACAAAGGTGGTCAGAAGAACGACACAGAATGACTTAAACAAGGGAAGAAAGGGAGGAAACAGTTATTGCGAGAGATGGAAATTAGAAAGTGTAAATAAAGAAAAAATCAGGGAAGAGAAAATGTGTGAGAAAATATGAAAAGAGAGTAAGAGAGAAAAAACAGGAATATTAGAATGTATAATGAAATAAATGAGAGAAATTACAATGAAGTAAACAATTTTAGATAGAAACGAATTCCAATAAATGTCCAATTTATAAAGAAATATAGAAAACTGTTTTATATATTCTATAATGTGAGTGAAGTTGAACAGCAGTACGACAGAATTGTGCATACATGAAACAATTTCGATGTTTCAACGATAAAACTGCGTCATAAGAACTATTATTTTATATCAACAAAATATGCATTAGGGACAAAAACTTGATGCCATTTAAGCCGACGGTCGCTCGAATTTGCTTTCCCAGTATTGTTATAAAAATTAGATTATAAATAATTTCACATCAGTTTTTATCTTGTTTATTTCAAAAACAGTTAAATATTTAATCAAAATAAAACGAAGAGGTGACTGATCTGTAGAAGCATACAAAACAAGATACGAACAATGCCCTGAAAACACATCATAGAAACATTCTGGAAATTATTTATCAGATTACTCGAAAAATAAAAGAAATTTAAAATAAAATACATTCAATGTATTTGCAAACTACAAGAAAAATCATGATCACCAGTATAACTTGGAAAATGTCTTTCTAATGACAAAAATGAAAATAATTTACTTAGAAAAATAAACTCAAAAAAAAACATTGAAAATACCATGATCTATGTATTTCTTACTATTAATATACGACCGATCTAACACAATTTATCGCTTACCCTTGATAAATTAATTGGATACGTAAACATTAAAACAAATACTCAATTAAAAACTGAGTTCAAATTAGTAATAATCTAATTTTTATAGTAATACAGTGCAAAGAAAAAGCAAGAGCTCAACCGTTTTACTTTCATGTAGAGATGCGTTAATGTAGATCCTATTGAAATAAGAAAAAAAAATCTGATGACATCGGTTCATCGGCGAAACGCAATTATAGAGGTTTTCTAAAATATTGTGTAAATTTTCTATATTATAGATACATTCTAATAACACAAATTTTATATGTAAAATTATTATTCATACATTTTAATAATAAAAAAAGGTAAGAAGAGGTTTCAATAAAAAATAGCATTGATACGGCAATCATGGAAGCTAAAGCTGCCATAAGACTGAGGAAAAACCAAACTAATTAAAAATGTCAAATAGTGACACAAACTTAACAGGGGAAAACAGGTTTACAAAAGTGGGAATATAAAAGCTGTCCGGATATTTGGGATGAAGATATGGAAAATGAACCGAAAATTATATATCTATTGAGAAATTTAAAATAGAGCGAGCTGTTCTTGAAAGCAAAACCATCGTACAAAACAACCGTAACAAACCTTGAGTTGTTAAGACAAAGTTTGGCGGGGTAACTGGCAGAAAAATCAAGAGACAACGACGAGAGAATCAACTGTTTTGAAAGTAAATGCACTAAATCATCCCAGGCGCAGAAGAAAGTAAATACGTATATATAGAGATAGGTCCAGTAAATGTAAAACTGACTACGTTTTGAGAATATGAACCAATGGCAGATCAAAACTATCCTCCATGATGAAATCTATGAGAGACTGAGATTCACATGGATCACATAATCCTCGTAGTGACTACGTGATATAATTTATTGATTAAAAAAAAAAAGAGTGGATCTCCATGTTCTGGGAGAGCACAACATAAATCTATAAACGGTAAGTATGATAATTATCTGGTGTTTGTTGAAGAACTTCAAAATAATGGGAACGCAAAGGGATTTGGTATTACTATTTGAATACGTAGCACTGGTAACTAAATCGAAGAGACTAACAGAAAGGCTGGAAAATCTGAAAATACAAAAACAATCTATACCATGTATAAAACAACATG
>CAHIKZ030005241.1:2230000-2262500 GCA_903632075.3 Acanthosepion pharaonis | reverse complement strand
TATTGTACTGTGCCATTTTTTTTTATATATATTGATTCCTGGTGGAAAAACAGTTTCGGTTTACGAACATTTCAGGTTACGAACGGCCTTCAGGAACGAATTAATTTCCTGAACCGAGGTTCCACTGTGTATATCTATCTATCTATCTATCTATCTATATATATATATATATATATATATATATATATATATATATATATATATATATTGCAACAACCTACAAATCACTCACCATTACATTTAGGCGCAAAAAAACTCATCCTCAACACGAAAGAATCCCACAGTTTCTAGAGTTAAATTCAGCGTCTCGAACCAAAAGGAAAAACGACTTGCATGAACCTAACACTTGATGACAAATGTTTAATTCAGGCGTCCAATGTCCTTAATCCTGTTTCACCTCCAGATGCCACTCTAAATTAGCCCCCGTCAAGCGAACCAAACGTAAAACACTCAGCCATTTTTCGTCGAATTTTAATGAAGAGAGTCGCCCCCTTTCCGCTCTAATCTTGACTTTAAGCCGGTGCGTAAAGAACAAAACTAGTTGAGAAGAGGAAAACTTCTTACCTCCATAAAATTCCTTCAGTCGCGTCCTCCAAATCACGACTCACATAATGCCGAGTAAACACAAGAACGCATAGCGTTCGTTCCTCTTCAACTGCGGCGAAACATTGCTACAAACGGAACTGGCCTCGAGGACAAACAACAACTTCAATCTGTTCGCACAACGGCCATCTTTATCATCATCATCATCATCTTGCGGCCTCAGCCGGGATTGAACTCACTACACTTTTCCAGTATTGCTTATCTTCAATACTTTGATTGGTGTAGTTCATAATCTTGTCAAATAGCTCAATTCTTGATGCTTCGCTAGGGCTATCAAGGGTGTTTTTATCGTGACACCAACACTATATGGATTGCCTACCAAGGCTCAGAGAGACTCCATTCACCCTCCTCTAAGATCTTTGAAGGGACGAATACAGAGACCTGGTGCACCGAATGCCACAAGGTTCCCAAACGACCCTCCGCAGGTTTTGAATTCAGAGTTGTCCTTCTCTAGACCAGTTGCCATCCAGGCTATAGAACCCAGTCTGTCCTGCTATTTTACCCATAGCTGGAGGGAGAGGAAGAGATTCATACCTTTCCCAAGGGTATTAGCACGTAAGTGAATGTCATGGATTCGACTGGAATTCGAACTCGGCTCTGCGATTCCTCAATCCAAGCCGCTATCCATTACTCCACCGTGCCTCCTCACAACGGCCATACTACGCATACTACGTGGAGCACCTGGATAAAGGAGATGACAGTGACCCAGTACACACGGGTTCGAGTAGCTACCTCCCCAGAGAGGCAGAGAGTTCGACAAGAGAGAAAGCGGAAGAGAAATCCTCCTCCTCAGCTCTAAACTTCCAACACTTGTCCTTGCCTTCGTTAATATAAGTCCACACAGTAATCCTCTACTTTGAGTGGCTCTTGGGTTTTGTATTGCGTGAACATAAGTAAAGAAAATAAAACATCTTAATCCAGAGATCCATAACTGCGTGCAGCACTTGGATAATGTAGGTGACATTGACACCGACGCGTTACAAGAATTGCTACCGCATGACGCAAACCGTGTTGCTCATGATTACCGCCCCCCCGCCAAAGTACAGACGTCATGAACTTGGTGTGTCTAACCACGGTTAATTCCGTACTTTACATGATAAATTTCAACGCTTCTTCTTAACTTCCTGCAAAAAAGATGGCGATCTGAATGACTTTGTTTGGCGGCTAGTGAAAAGAAAATGGCGGACCGTTTCATTTCCTGCGAGATATTGGAAAGTACCACTTGATACGTCTGAAATGTAAATAAGAATGTTGAAAAATTTAGCGTATGCCACCTAATTTTTATATATATATATATATATATATATATATATATATATATATATATAAAGGACTGACCAAAATTAACGATAAAAAAATCAAATAAAAACTACAGATAAAGTTCACTTTCTTCAGAGACGGTCATTCACTCCTGTAGTTCACTGCTACTAACAAGCAGGGATGTTTTTTCTCCTGATGATGGCCATGTTGGTCGAAACTAGTCGAGAAACCTAACTGAAATAATAAAACAAAAAACTATTTATATACAACCCAGTGTGTCTGAAAATTTTAATTTTTAATATTTTTCAAAACACACACACACACACACACACACACACACACACACACACACACACACACACACACACATATATATATATAATTAATAAATAATAAAATCCTAAATCACCATCATATGGGAAATAGTCTATTTCGGCAGACGAAGATATCGGTTGTCTGTCTTATCAACTCCGGTGTGGAGTGAGTTCGTGTCAGAAATAGAAATTTAACCGTGAAAGCTTTCACAGTTAAATTTTAGTTTCGTCGAAGATTGTGTGTTTAAAAACAGAAATTTATACTTTGCTAACCAGACGCTTCTCTGTAGCTGAATGGTACAGCCTGTCAGATCAAATGACGGTTTCCATATACGAAGACAGGTTCGATTCATGTTTCTCGAACATTTAGGCCGGTAAATGTAATTAATACCATATATTCAAAAAACTTTTATCTAGAAACATAACATAACGTATAAATAGAATATATATATATATATATATATATATATATATATATATAGAGAGAGAGAGAGATTATTCTGGTATATATATTTATATATATATATATATATATATATATATATATATAGAATAATCCAAATAATCCCTAAGGTTTCAAACCTAGGTTTCACCTAAACTGATCTTCAGGGTAAAGCTGGCTGAAAAGGAAAATACGGAACAGTATTTATTGATAAAAAACAAATAAAACCATTTTATTTTTTTGGTAATTTTTTTAACATTAATAAATACTCACAAATATATATATATATACTTTACTCTGAAGATCCGTTTAGGTGAAACCTAGCTAGCATTGCGTGGCTCCTTAGAATTATTCTAGTTTATTGCTCTACTTAGCATATTGAGTCCTCTACATCGTTGTATTTTTACTCATTTTGTTTTGTTTTCTTTGTACTTGGAGCTTAAAGATTTGACGATTGTTTTCGCCTTGTTTTAATGTTCTTGGTTCTTTCTTTTTTTATTTTTCATTTTTCCTCGGGTACCGATTTGTCCTACTGCAAGTTGAGCTATCCGAGGTTTTCCAAAAGAGTACTACCATATATATATATATATATATATATATATATATATATGAATGAAGAAATATAGTTTTAACGTGTGCTATATTTATGGGATAAAGTGCTCAATATCAGAGATAGAGCGTATGTAAATATAAATATAAAAGTGAACATTGAAGTCAGCACTCAGAGGCGACTGACTGTTTCATGCTGGACGCAATCGTCTGGCCGCAAATGGTGGATATTTCCTCGGCTATTTATATATATGGGTCAGTGGTGCATTGCGGGTAACGTATTCTGGCGGTTATTTTTGCGGGAGTGGCTTGCTTATTAATTTATTAATTTGTTTGGGTTAATTTATTTTACTTGCTTTTCATTTTTATTTTATTTATTTATTCTTTTCGTTTTTTGATGTTTTATTAACGTAGTAAAAAAATTGTTGGGAATTTTCTTAGGTCGCTTATTTAATAGTTTGCTTTGGTCTTGGAAGATAATTAAAGCTATTTATTCGACCAATGTTTAGATTGCTTGCCGTAGTCTATTCTGTTAGTTTGGCGGGTGGACATTTTTTTATTTGTTTATTTGGATTGACTATTTTTACTTCTTTTTGCTTATTTATACTTATTTTTATTGGTTCTAACGGTTATTTTAGCGGGGGCGATTTGTTAATTTGTTAATAAATTTGGATAAATTTTTATTTTTATTTCTTTATTTATTTACTTATTTTTTATTTTGTATATTTTTTATTCTCTTTGGTTTTCGATTTTTGAGTGTCTTAGTGATTTCGCATCAGTCGGAGAAAGCAGAGAAAAGGAAATTGTAACGTATTATATACGAATATGTAACAGATATATTATTGTATGCCTAGTTTTGCAAACCACTCTGTATATATATATATATATATATATATATATATATATATATATATATATGTGTTATTTTCAGGAAATACATGACACTTAAGCAAATAAACAGAGGTCTTCCGTTCTGGTGTGTTTCGAAGGAAACCATGTAATTTGTACCTTTATACGCGCCTCTGTAGACACGTGTATTGTCTGACAGTCGATTAGACTCTGTCGAGGTTATCAGCGTCTGAGGAATGAACAAAATCTAATTGCGTCATGAGAAAGTGACCCTAGCTTTCTCAGATGCCAGTCTGCATCCGCTACAGATTCCGACGGTGAAAGATGCCGGCCCAGATTTTGCCTCTTATCAATGCAGATGCCCGTAAATCTATCTATCTATCTATCTATCTATCTATCTATCTATCTATCTATCTATCTATTCCAGTCTGATTATATCGAAGTCTTTTCGTATCTATCTATCTATCTATCTATCTATCTATCTATCTATCTATCTATCTATCTATTCCAGTCTGATTATATCGAAGTCTTTTCGTATCTATCTATCTATCTATCTATCTATCTATCTATCTATCTATCTATTCCAGTCTGATTATATCGAAGTCTTTTCGTATCTATCTATCTATCTATCTATCTATCTATCTATCTATCTATTCCAGTCTGATTATATCGAAGTCTTTTCGTATCTATCTATCTATCTATCTATTCCAGTCTGATTATATCGAAGTCTTTTCGTATCTATCTATCTATCTATCTATCTATTCCAGTCTGATTATATCGAAGTCTTTTCGTATCTATCTATCTATCTATCTATCTATCTATCAATCTATCTATCTATTCCAGTCTGATTATATCGAAGTCTTTTCGTATCTATCTATCTATCTATCTATCTATCTATCTATCTATCTATCTATCAATCTATCTATCTATTCCAGTCTGATTATATCGAAGACTTTTCGTATCTATCTATCTATCTATGTCTGATTATATCGAAAATTGGAAAAGGTTGTCTGGAAAAGATCTGGTAGAATCATTGAAGGGATTTCTCGTTGCTGATGTCTTTAACAAATACAACAGAAATTGTTCTCTCAATTACAGTTCACACCCGACGAAGGGCTTTATGTTAAAAATAAATAAATAAAAAATGTGCGTGATCTAAAGTTGTTTATTTTACTTTAAAAAAAAAAAAATGCTCAGTGGAAAATGTCATGATGACATTTCTGACCTTAGGTTTCTGTTTGGGATCCAGAAAGAAATCAATGAGTATAACAATAATAATAATAATAATAATAATAATAATAATAATAATAATGGTGACTAGAATAACGATTTTTTAAAAAACTGTTTCGATAAATGCTAGACGCTGTATACCAAATATTTACGACAATTTCGAGGAACTTAAGAGGCAAAAAGTGTTCACCAAGGAAAAAAAATACAGTATATATATATATATATTTATATGTATATACGTATGCTGACAGAAACACACGAAAATGGAAACAGATCTGAGAACACACAGGGGTCATTAAAACATTAAAAGATAAAATGCCGATAAATAATTCATCATTTCTCTTGGACCAACCTTAATTGTTTTATGGCCCTTCGCGCAGAACTCTTCACTGCCAATTCAAGAAAGATTACTAACATCCCAAAAAAGAGAATGTCTCATATCGAGAATACTTAACATTGAAAAACATAAGAGAAAAAAATTAATTATTTTTAATAATATGTGGAAATCTCCACCCTTTGTCTGATGACGGTCGCGAAACAGGAAACCCGTGTAGTAAAATTATGGAAATAAATCATAATGTTTTTTTAAAAAAAAATTCCACATTACAACCAAAAACTTTTGCGGCACCTGTCTTCTTTTTAATATACATACTTTTCTCTCGTTGTGACCACTATAACCTCTTTTCTCATATATATATATATATATATATATATATATATATATATATATATATATATATATATATATAATATGTGTGTATAAATATGCGTACGTTTAAGAATTTATACATATATATATATATATATATAAATATACCGTGTATAACAGCAAAACTGAGCGAAATCGTGTAATCAGAGACAAGGTCTGTTCCCAGTCAGCATACGATGTTACGGCTCGCAGACCAAGCAGAAGCCAAGTGGCAATTTCTCAATATATCTTTTGGCTTTTCAAACATACGTATATACTATATGGTGGGGTGTCCTCGACTTACGTCGGTGATTCGTTCCTACGGCGCGACGTAACCTGATTTTCGACGTAAGTCGGAACTCACATAACCACCAGCGAGTCTGCCTTACGCTTGGGAACCATAACGAAAGGCAAAAGATTAAAACAAAAGCCGACACAAACGAGAGATAGCGAATGATGCACAATCCAGTATGGCGTACATCCGGCGAAGAAACAACGCCGTCTTCCTCATATAGAGCCGCGTGACGATGTATTATATTATGAGAAATGGCGTCGTAAACATGAAGCGCTGTACGTCGGATCTGTCGTAACCCGAGCACCTTCTGTATATAAAAATAAATCTTGACTTATTTCTCAATCTTCTTCTTTCCAGATATTTTTTCTTTCAATATATTGTTACTCATAAGCCAAATGAAAATGATTATAATGAAAGAGTATCGAGTAATCTTACTATATGAGTACAAATTGTGAAAAACAAAAACAAACTATTTTCGCATCAAATCATAACAAGCGTTGAGAAATGGATACACTTTAACAATAGTAAGAGAATAGACCAGTGGCTAGATGAAATTGAGTTACCAAAGCAATACCCAAAACTTCCACAGCACCCTGTTTACTATATGGTGGCCTTTCAAAGGGGTTATTCATTCTTGCCTCAATTAAAACGATAACAGCAGCATCGTATTGTAGAATTTGAGTGTATGAACGAAAAATTAAAAAAAAGAAACGTCGTAGACTTATGAATAGGGATAGCCCAATTTTGCTGCACGACAACACACGACTGCACGCTTGTCAATCTGTCCAAGAGCTGCATAGCCTGAATTATGTAATTTTGCCTCATCCTCCATATTCACCCGATATCAGTGCTACTGATTATCAAATATTTAATCATTTTGAGCTTTTTATATGCAATAAAAAAATCTCCAATAAGGAAGATGTAATCGAAGCATTTGAACTGTTTATCACATCAAAGGATGAACATTTTTTTTAAAGACAAAATCAAGAATTTAGAGGTACGTTGGCGAGCAGTCATTCATCAATATGGTGCCTATTTCAACTCAATAAATTAGTTATTTAACACTTCAGAAGCGTTTTATTCATTTCCGACAAAGTGCGTCATTTCATGGGTTACAACCTAATAATTCGATGCAGTTTTAAGAAAAGTAAACTTACTTATTTTAGATAATTCCATAAAAGAATGTTACGGTTCCGTTCGACTAATTTGTAGCAGTGTGAAATATCAGACGACAACAATGCTTATTATTACGAACGCTAGAGTGTTTTTTTGTGTTTATTATATAAATATATGCTGAAAATTTTAGCAACATTGGCTGGTTAATTCTAATGCTTTGAAAACATTGACATATCTTAGAAAGACAGGAAGTGCTGATTCACTAGACCATCTCTCAGATCCAGTTGCATTGTTTGACTATAACCAACAAGAACACAATATGGAGCCAATCCCATTAATCTGGGCATTTATCGTTAAAAGTTTCTATCGAGAAAACAGCTTTCATATACTTCATCCAACTTATGCGTTTTTCGTTGCGATGTTTATTTAAATAGTTGAAGTTAGATTGTTTTCATGCCGTTAGCCAATATTTTTAATATTCGGAATGTTTTCTCTTTGATTCCATGATGCCACAACCTGTGCACTTAGTGTTGATTCCATTAGCAACACTGAATTCTTGAAATATTGTCTTATTGGTCAATCCACTTTTTTGGCTTAATATCCTTTCAATATTTCTCAAATCTTTTTTTCTCCCACATTCTTAAAGCCAGTTTTTTTTTCATGTTCGTATTCCGCAAATGTTTTCATTTTTCTTATTTTAATTGTTCTTTGAGGTCTATTCAGATTTTTAGGGATGTTCTATTACTTTACAATACCTTATTTTTCTTTGGAAGATCATTCATATGGCCCAGGGCAATCTTAGGGAGCTGAAATAAAAAAAAACAGATATCAAAAACTATATTATTATAGATTATATTAAAATATTATAAACAACCCTTCAGTTGCATAGTAAAATCTTATGCACCAAACAAGTTATTACCCTGAAGGTCCCAGTTTCAAGCCCAACAATGAGAATCAATTTAATGTTGCTTGATATTCATTACTGAAAATATTGCTGAAAAATCAGTTTTCATGTACTTCTTCACCAAACTTAGAGGTTTCTCCTTTTAATGTTTTTAAGAGTTGAAATTAATCCATGCAAGATTTCTACAGATCTGTCACCATTCATTTATAGTCAACCTCAGAACTTTTCAGCCCATCCCCGTACGTGTTTCACTTTTTTATAATTAAATACAGGGCGTCCATAAAGTTCGTGTGCACTTTAAAAAATTTATAATTTTATTTGTATTTGCGATAGAAATAATCTTTAAAAAATGTTATAAAGTTTAATGTACCTAGTTTTAAGTATAGCTAAAATAACTAATGTGATTTCAGGAATTACTGTAAATCAGTTGGCAAATGTTTTCCGTGAACTGCAAAATCGTATTACCCTTTGTATTGCTAATGATGGAGGACATGTGGAAATTTAAATATAATTTTAATAAAACCTTAAAAAATATAGATTTACTTCTTTCTAATCCTTTTTACAAATTATTTCTATCGCAAATACAAATAAAGTTATAAATTTTTTAAAGTGCAGACGAACTTTATGGACACCCTGTATATATATATATATATATATATATATATATATATATATAATGATAATTAATATATTATGATAATTAAATATAATAATTTCATTGCTTTCATGCCTTTAGCCAATGCTTTTAATATTTTGCGTCTTTTTTCTATGATTATTTTAGCAACATGAACTTCTTGAAATATTTTCTTATTCGCCAGTCTACTTTTTCTCTTCTTTTTTGCTTATACGCCCAGCTTTCAGGTTGATACCTATAATTTCACTGCCAATACTTATCCAAAACATTGCTACACCACCCCTACTACTGTCTGCAAAGTTGGGTTGGTTGAATATTTCGGAAAAGGACCCAGCCATCAGGTAAATCAACCTATAATTTCACTGCCTTTAATACTAGCCAAAAATATTACTACACCTCCCCTACTACTGTCTCCCAAGTTGTGTTGCTTAACTATTTCGATGAAAGATGCAGGTGTCAGGTTATTCAACCTATCATTTCCCCGCCTATAATACTAGCCCGAAATATTACCACATCCCTCTCTTTCAAGATGTGTTGGCTGACTATTTCCATGAATGAGCCTGAAAACCCTGCATATATATATATATATATATATATATATATATATATATATTTTGTTATGGTCCGGTTCCTTGCACCAATTGGTAGAACCAATAAAGGAGAACTCGAATACGAATATGGAATAACACAGATATATTACAAACAGGAATATATACAGAGAGGTAGGAAGTGTTAGTACGAACAATCAGGTTTGGTAGTAATTGTCTGAACGCGACTCTGTTTCAGGCTGCCTCTGACTCGACTGACTGACTCGCTCTGACGGACTGACAGACTCCTGACGGACTTCACTCCAGACTTCAGACTGAACGGTATTTAGTCACCCCCCCACGAGAGCATCATGTGGCACAAGGCCGGTTTTAACGTGGGATCTCCGAGCCCGTGGGCTCGGCTAAAAATATGCCCTTTGGACCCGTATAAATGGGTTCAGGGTCGTAGCCTCGTTCGGGTTCCTCCTCGCCCGAAGGCAGCGAGTTCAACCGACTTCGGGCTGAACTCCCTGCTTCCTCTAGAGGCGCAGTATTTATTACCTATAGAATAGTCCATTATGTTATTATGGGTAAGGTCCCATAACATATATATATATATATATATATATATATATATATATATATATATATATAATCATCTTTGAAAACACAACTATACTTAAACATGCAAACAATAAACAAAAACTAAAAATTCTTGAAGCTATATACATAAAAATGTTGAAATCTAACCTGAACAAAATGAACTATGAATTCTCCACAAATTCTTAAATGTCGATAATTAACAATAGAAGCCATTGGTTTATGCCAACGGCTTCCCATACTTAATACTTCTTGTTTTCACTCTCGCGTGGTCATGTGTGATGTCACAAGCTGTGATGTTAATTTCGCTTCCGCGTCTCGTATACACGAGTTTGTCGTTGCTTTGAAATTTTTCATGCAACAAAAACAGACTATCATTATTGTTTTTTCCGTGTATTGTTTAATATATTGTAATGTAATTGTCATCTTTGATAATGGCTTATGTAAGCCGAAAGTTTAGATTGAATTTAAAAATATGTATCAATTTTGTGATTTTCTTTCTTCATTTAATGATAATGTTTTTAATAATATCAGACGATATGAAAGGAACTTACATAAAATAAATAGAGAAAAAACTTGTCTATATTATTTAATGAAACATATATATATTATATATATATATATATATATATATATATATATATATATATATATATATATGTATATATATATATATATATACAACAACAAAATTATCCCAACCGTGTTACAGCATAATTGTCTATCCCACAAAATATTTAATATCTAAAACCCCACTAAACTAATTGATTATCTTTTTTGCAGGTTTTCAGATAAGACGTTAAGGCTATCTTGACACCATTTGTTGTATGAATCACTGAAAATCCCTTTGAGTTATTCAGCGAGAAAGAGAATAGGTTAAAATCTAAAAACCATGTCTTCTCAACTGAGCAATGGTGAGTGGAAAAAGATCATTCAGGCCTTCAGTAATGGTACCAACATTCATACACTGGCTTCCATCTTCAAAGTCCATTCAAGAACCATCAAGAGAACGGTGAATAAGTTTAAAAAAGAGGGAACAGTAGAGTAGAAAAGTGGATCAGGAGGTCACAACAGCAAAGCGGAGTCCAATAGTGTTATAAAAACTTTGGAGAATTCCAGTCAGATATCTTTAATCATTTCTAACATACAACGGTTTAAAGCTTAATTAAACAATTGAACAATTTTACTGTTACACGTTTTGGATAATTTTACTGTTACAGTCGACAGATAAATATATCGTACAGACACTTCACCATCGCTGTAACGTAGCTAACCTGTGTTTTTTCTATAAATATTTTGATAGCAATTGTTCAGACAAGCTTTCCTCTTCGGCAGGGCCATCGCGTACTACCCACGAAATCCCTGACCTGCGAGCTTCATTGCGGGACCCGGGCAGTGCTTTGTGAACCTTGCTGTCTCATCGACAATTGTTTTGTTTTTGTTTTTCTACCTACATTTATATACATTACCAATTAAACCAAGCAGAACTATTAAAGAATTAAATTTAAAGGATTGGATTCAATTTTCGCAGATATTGAAGTCATCTGGGGATCTTTTTTTTTGTCCAAATCAGTGAATCTGTTTTACTCATGTTAAGTCTTAAAAAACAAAAACAAAACAAAAACACTATTATATATTGTTTTTTTTTGAATCCATAATGCGTTAAAATTATTCAACATTTTAACAAGAAAAATTTCAAGTCGATGTTAAAATCTTTCACAAACCAAATTTAAGATGGAAGGATCTATTATGAGAGGTTGACAGGGTTTGGCATGCTGGCCTTCTACGTAAGCAACAGGGATACGGCATTACAAGACGATTTACAGTATTTACATTATTCAGACTATTGTCCTCATCTTTGTCGCCATATTTATTACAACGTTTCGGCCATTATACGCTCCGGCCTTCTTCAGGTGGTTGGAATATCGAACTGAACCCTTTATTTCGCTCTCTCGGTTAAACTGTTCTAGTTCCACGTGTCATGTCTAATGGATGTCAGTTATCAGTTATCTCCTGTTAATTCCCCTCACCAAGTTCTCCACTGCCTTAGCCGGGTATTGAACTCACAATCTTTGAGTCCTGTCACTGGATCTAACCAACGCCTTTATTCACTGTGCCATGTGTCCTATATATTTAGATACATTGTATTTATTTTCAAATTTTCAAGTTGAAATGTTCACCGATATTGCATGTCATCCATTATTGTACATAATTAGTTTACAATAAAAATTTGTATTTTATATGAATACTACCTTATGAAAACTGATATGAAGTAGAGGAGGGTGCGTGTCATAGTTTCGTGGGTGGGGCACAAGGCACTTGCACCGGCCCTGTACCTTTGTACTTCGATGTTACAAAGTTCAGCGCTGTACTAGATTGGCAGTTAGGTCGCATCATTTTACAGTTGAAATTGATAGATGTGACCGTAAGTTCTATGCTGACAGTTTCTTCCTCCGCCCTCTCCGCTTTTCGAAACTCTCTTCCCGCTTATTGCTGTCCAAAAAAGTTAAATACAATGTCAGTCGTTGTTGTCTGTCTTAATTCTTTTAGCGTTCTCCTTTCTTAATAATGTTTTCTTTCTCTCATTTTTTTTTCACACTAAGTAACCCCATTGCGTCATAGTGGCTTTATTGCCTTACTTTGGGTGAAATGACTAAAAGAAAAAAAGGTATTAGTATTTTATTGTGAAAACTCTGATTTTTCATGATAAAATCTGAATAGCGTATGTGTGAGGAAAGAGTGCTCGGAAAATCTGAAACTCACGGGACAGAGGGCAAGAGGAAAACATACATGAATGACGAAATAGGGATTGAAAGACAAAGGGACAGGAAGTCGTGGAGAGCCACGATCTCCTGTCCTGAGAGGACACGGCATATAAATAAGTGTCAATATGCGTATGGATAGACAAATACGTAGTTATGTGTGTATATAGTGATTTTCTAAGCCCGGCTTAGATGTGGCACAAGGCCGAAAATATGGGTCACCCAGTGAGGATCGAACTCACTACTCAGTCGTAATTGATCTAGCAAGACAAGCTTTCTAACCATTACACCACGTCGAGGTGCCCTAGCTATGTGTGTATATATGTATATGTGTGTGTGTTCTAAGATGCGTGAAGTCATCTTATGAAATATCGTCTCCAAATTCTGACACAATGATGGAACTAATTTTCACTTGAATTATTCCCATCCTTTTCCACAAAAGCTGCCAAACGTTTTGCGATCTCTACTAAACCCCGACAAGCCCCCATCCGCAGTCTATTGGTAGAGAGCCCTCTAAGCGTCCTACCCACGCCATTAAATAGAACCATTCACAACTCTCTCGATGTTATTGCTTTTTTTAATGTTTTTTTTTTTTCCTTCTTCTTCTTTTTTTTTTTTTAACAAATACCTCGCAATTAAACACCGAATATTTAGTTCTCGGCAGTGACGCTCGACTGGCTCTGGGCTGTCGCCCAACGAGACAGGACGCCATCTTGGAAAAATCCCGCCACTGTAAAAAGGTTGTAATTGGAAACGTTTACGTACGTATTTAGATAAGAGACTGAAGAGAAGTAATGACAAAGACAATGCTAACCTAAGCCTATCCCCACCAAAATAGGTGTCGAAAGAGAAAAAGGCTTTTGACCACAAAAAATATATGGATATAGCCATAAAATAACAGCCGATTAGAATATATATATTCGATGATATATATAATATATATATATATCATATCTGATATATGTATTATATATATATATGATATATATATATATATATATATCATATATGATATATTATATATATATATGATATATATATATATATATATATATGATATATATATATATAATATATTTATATATATATAATGATATATATGTATATATATATATCATATATGATATATATATCATATATATATCATATATCATATATATATATATTTATATATATATATATATATATATATATATATATCCATATACTATATATATATATATATATATATATAAGATATATATATATATATATATATATATATATATATATATATATATATATATATATATATATATGTGTGTGTGTGTGTGTGTGTATCACGTTATGTGCCATGTGATACAGGCTTTCCTGATTATGCGATTTTTCGATACATGATCGACGGGCAGATATTTCCCTAGTACGTTCCCATTTCTTTTCAAAGACCAGTTTTAAACTCAAGGATAACCCGGTCTGTCCTGCTATTTACCCATAGAGGATTCATACTTTTCCCAAGGGTATTATCACGTAATGGCTCTCCGATTCCTCAATCCGAACTACTATCCATTACTCTACCATGCCTCATATACAATAATAGCTGTCCCCTCGTATTCGAGGATACCCGTCTACTAGGGCGGCTAGCCAATCCCTACTGCAGACGCTTGCTCAGGTACATTTGTTTTTTTTTCAACATCCACAGAGCCTACCTGTGGTTTATACTGCAACTCAGTTACAGGTTCTGGGAAAGAGCGTGTTATCTGGAATGATCAACAATTTGTACAAGGCCAGCACAATCAAACCCTGAGCCACGATGACTTGCGACATCGTGCTAGCAGAGCTATCAAAGCCCCCCTCCAAGTAGTCCGTCTACCCAATTTCACTCACAAGGCTTAGGCCAATCCGTGGAATTGGTTTTTTGGCAACTTTCCAATGGTGCCACACGATGAAATCGATAACATAGATCAGAAAGTCTCCTTCCTGACAAATCGACAATGGTGAGATTCATATATATATATATATATATATATATATATATATATATATATATATATATATATATTAAAGTGAACATTGAAGTCAACACTTAGAGGCGACAGGCTGTTTCATGCTAGATGCAATCATCAGGCCACGAGTGTTGGTTTTTCTTCTCGGCTATTTATATATACGGGTCAGTGGTGCATTGTGGGTAGTCTATTTTGTCGGTTATTTTGCCGGAAGTCGTTTATTTGTTTATTTATTTATTTATTTTTGGTTAAATTATTTTGCTTGTTTTTATTTATTTTTTATTTTTATTTTTTATTTTTATTTCTTATCATATATATTTATTTATTTATTTTAATTTTAATCAGTGTTTTAATAAGGTAGTAAAACTTTGTTTATATCGCTTATTTAATAGTTTTGTTGTGGTTTGGGAAGATAATTAAAGCTATTTATTCAATTTTGGGGTTGATTGCTGTAGATTATTCTAATTATTATTTTGGCGGGAGCAGTTTTTAATTCCCCCCCCCAATATATATAAACCAATAATTCAACAGCTAAGAGATGGTAGGAAAAAATATTAGAGTAAGATGACGTTTGCATCTAGCTATTTCATCAGTAACTTGTCCGGGCACCAGAAAAAAAAACTCATCCAAGCAGTTACCATGAAAATATTTACAGGAAATACAGGCGGAAGTCACGTCACGTCGCTCGGAGAGACTGATTTAGAAAATTGAAAATGGGGAAAATTGAAAAAAAAAAAAAAAACAGGTCACAAGAAGTCAGAAGATGGCGATTGACAGTGCATTTATATTTTTGAAGTTTGTAGTTACCAGGGAAGCAAAAAATCGGAAAGGAGTCCCACAGGCGTTGGTGAGAAAGTGACTGAAATCGAGATGTCAGATCAGGATCAGTAACATTACAGACCCCTTTTGGGGGGTGTTGTCGGGAATATCTAAATATGCAACAGGAGCACCAGACCAGATATAGCAAGAGTATTTAATGCACGGATGAATGGTAGATTTATAAATGTGCAAGATGGCTTCTGACGAGTGAAAAATTGTCCGGCACGACACAGAGAACCAATTTCCTTGCAGTAGACGAAGGAATCGATCCGATATAGTCTCTGCACTTCCTGTCAGTGTTAAACGTGAAGCCAAGAAAACGTATCGAATCTATACCTCCCTTTATGCTGAAAACCATTTTGAATCGAAGCGCGCTTACCATGAAGCTACAGGAAGCCATCACTGCAAAACAAGACTCAATTACAATATCCAATGAATGCGCTTCTATCGTTGGGACATTTTGGATTGTATATTTTCGATACCGCCGCGTCAGTTACGTTTCACGTGTTAGTCGACGATTACAAAACCTCATGGAGTTCAATTTAGACGGTACAGGTTCTTCCGCTGACTGTTGGGTTGAGCGGCATCAGCGTTGAATTATGAAGTGATTTGATGCGATGTATCCTTCCGTTGAATGCTTATCGTCCTTATATGGTATTGTTTCTTGCATCCTGGTACATTCTTGTTGCACCAGAGGAGAGACCCCCACCCGCCAAAAAACAATAAAAACAAAAACCAGGAGGGCAGTAGCTAATTTAGAGATAGAGTCTCATTTTTAGGGCACCAGGAAGTATTCAGTAATTAAATACTGCCATATGTACACAGCCACCGCCACACTACTTCTTCCATAAATACATCGCACATATATCTTGTTTTCAACCGATTGCCTGAGTTATTATTTTTTACGGCTTATCAACCTTTTGCATATTATTTAAAGCCCCGTCCTGGGTATGACGATAAACTACCTCCGCGTCCTGTGTATGATGATAAACTACATCCGCGTCCTGGATATGACTATACACTACATCCGCGTCCTGGGTATGACGATAAACTACATCGACGTCCTGGGTAAGACGATAAACTACATCCACATCCAGGGTATGAAGATAAACTACATCCATGTCCTGGGTAAGAAAATAAACTACATCCGTGTCCTGGGTAAGACGATAAACTACATCCTATAGCAAAGCCTCTGATCAGGAGGTTTTGAGGAGCGTGGAACCACCTCTTAATTGCTGTTGTTCTCAGGTCCACCCTGACCCGGGGTGGTAGCACCTGTTAGGGTCCCAGCTATGGGCAAATAGTTAACCTCTAAACTGGGATCAAAACACAATGAAAGTATAAAAATAGGTTTTTAATACCAACAATACATTTTTTGTAAAAAATTATTAACAGTAATACATTTTAGAAGAAAAAAATATTACCAGTAATATATTTTTGAAGAAAAAAATATTATCAGTAATATATTTTTGAAGAAAAAATATTACCAGTCATACATTTTTGAAGAAAAAAATATTACCAGTCATACATTTTTGAAGAAAAAAATATTACCATTAATACATTTTTGAAGAAAACATATTACCATTAATACATTTTTGAAGAAAAAAATATTACCAGTAATATATTTTTGAAGAAAAAATATTACCAGTAATACATTTTTGAAGAAAAAATATTACCATTTTTGGGAGCAAAATATTACAAGCATTAAAAATGTTGTCGGCATTAAATAACCCATTGAAATTGATATGCCATAAACCAAACCAAACCAAATCTGTTCGAACTTTGTCCCGGATACAATATACAAATGCCACCAGAATGATATTACAAATAGTTACGGAGTGACTCTACTGGAATTTTCCAGTCCTCACAGACATGATTACTTATGCAAATAGACCAGACATAATCATAAAGATTTTAAAAAAAAGAACTTATCAATTAAATGATACGATTTGCGCATAGAATTAAAAAAAAAAAAGAAATAACAAAAAAAAAAAAAAAAAAAAACAAACAAAAAAAAAACCTGACAAATTATAAGGACCTGCAAATCGAAGTAACGAAAATGTGGAAACTTAAAACTACGATTATCACTCGATAATAACAACAGAAATTGCAATATGAGCTCTGGTAAAAAATGCTTGCTGAAGACATTAAGTTTACAATACCCAGAAACTCATACACAGATGTTCTCAAGGACACATGGCACAGTGGATAAAGGCATTAGTTAGATCCAGTGACAAAACCCAAAAGAGTGTGAGTTCAATACCCGGCTAAGGCAGTGGAGAACTTTCAGAGGGAATTAACAAAGATAACTGATAACCGACGTCCATTAAACATGGCAAACTAAACATTTTTCCAACATTATCCATAAGAATGTGGCCCGGTGAAAACGTTGCGGAATAATGTAAATAGTTCCCAACTATGCATTCATAACCCCGACTTCTCAGACAGAAAGGCATTATCCCAGATGTTGCCCAATAATAATGGGTACCGAAAATCATGTGAGGATACAATTCCTGGACAATCGTCAGCATTCCAGAAAAAAATTAATAGAAGCAATCAATCGTCCGCATTCTGTTTCATCGAATTAAAAAAAGTCCACAACTATGCATTCATAAAGCAATCAATCCGACTGTGGCAAATCATACACCCAACGTTTTTAAAGCCACAATTATGATAAATTAATAGGAAGGATTGGCTTGATAGGCAATTGACTTTTTAAAGCCACAATAATAAATTAATAGAAAATGAATCGAGAGATAGACTAACTAAATAGTTGAAATAATTTTAATATTAAAAGCAACGTTTTTAAAGCCACAATGCTAGATAAAATGATTCTCTGGCTTGATAAATATAAATAATAGTTGAAATAATTAATATATTAAAAAGCAACGTTTTTAAAGCCATACGCCCAAATAATAATAATAAAATTAAACAGAAATATCGACTCGAAAAAAAGCAACGTTTTTAAAGCCACAATGCTAAAATAAATTATTAGCAGGCTTGATAGCAATTGCAAAAACAGTTGAAATGATTTTAGTATAAGAAAAAAATATAATAAAGCCACAATGCTATGATAAATTATAATCAATCGTTTGGCCGGATGACAGTTGGAAACTAAACAGTGGAAATAATTTTAGTATATTAAAAAAGCAACGTTTTAAAAGCCACAATGCTATGATAAATTAATAGGAAGCAATCAATCGTTTGGCTTGATAGCAATTGCAAACTAAACAGTTGAAATAATTTTAGTATATTAAAAAAGCAACGTTTTAAAAGCCACAATGCTATGATAAATTAATAGAAGAATCAATCGTTTGGCTTGATAGCAATTGCAAACTAAACAGTTGAAATAATTTTAGTATATTAAAAAAAATCAACGTTTTAAAGCCACAATGATAAATTAATAAAAGAAGCAATCAATCTATGTTTGGCTTGAATCGTTTGGCTTGATATTGCAAACACAGTTGAAAACTTTAATTAAAAGCAACGTTTTAAAGCCAAATGCTATGATAAAATTAATAGGCAATCAATCGTTTGGCTTGATAGCAATTGCAAACTAAACAGTTGAAATAATTTTAGTATATTAAAAAAGCAAAGCCACAATGTTTTTAAAGCCACAATGTTTGGCTAAAAAATTAATAGGAAGTTTTTAAAGCAATCAATCGTTTTGGCTTGATAGCAATTTAAACTAAACAGTTGAAATAATTTAGTATATTAAAAAGCAACGTTTTAAAGCCACAATGCTATGATAAATTAATAGGAAGCAATCAATCGTTTGGCTTGATAACAATTGCAAACTAAACAGTTGAAATAATTTTAGTATATTAAAAAATGATACGTTTTAAAGCCAAATAATGATATGATTAATGATAAATTAATAGGAAGCAATCAATCGTTTGGCTTGATAGCAATTGCAAACTAAACAGTTGAAATAATTTTAGTATATTAAAAAGCAACGTTTTAAAAGCCACAATGCTATGATAAATTAATAGGTTGAAGCAATCAATCGTTTTTTAAAGGCTTGATAAATTAATAGCAATTGCAAAATTGCTAAACAGTTGAAATAATTTTAGTATATTAAAAAAGCAACGTTTTTTAAAGCCACAATGCTATGATAAATTAATAGGAAGCAATCAATCGTTTGGCTTTGATAGCAATTTCGCAAACTAAACAGTTGAAATAATTTTAGTATATTAAAAAGATACGTTTTAAAGCCACAATGATAAATTAATAGGAAGCAATCAATCGTTTGGCTTGATAGCAATTTAAAACTAAACAGTTGAAATAATTTTAGTATATTAAAAAAGCAACGTTTTTAAGCCACAATGATATAAATTAATAGGAAGCAATCAATCGTTTTGATAGCAATTGCAAACTAAACAGATAATTTAGCAATTTTTTTACAAACTAAACAGTTGGCTTGGAAATAATTTTAGTATATTAAAAAAAGCAACGTTTTTAAAGCCACAATGCTAATAAATTAATAGAAGCAATCAATTTTGGCTTGATAGCAATTGAAACTAAACAGTTGAAATAATTTTTAGTATATTAAAAAATGCTATGATAAATTAATAGAAGCGTTTTTTAAAGCAACCAAACAGTGAAAAATTTTAAAAAAAATCAATCGTTTGGCTTTGATAGCAGTTGCAAACTAAACAGTTGAAATAATTTTAGTATATTAAAAAAAGCAACGTTTTAAAAAACAATGCTATGATAAATTAATAGGAAGCAATCAATCGTTTGGCTTGATAAAAAACTAAACAGTTGGAAATAATTTTTGAGTATATTAAAAAAAACAACGTTTTTAAAGCCACAATGCTATGATAAATTAATAGGAAGCAATCAATCGTTTGGCTTGATAGCAATTGCAAACTAAACAGTTGAAATAATTTTAGTATATTAAAAAAAACGTTTTTTAAAGCCACAATGCTATGATAAATTAATAGGAAGCAATCAATCGTTTGGCTTGATAGCAATTGCAAACTAAACAGTTGAAATAATTTTAGTATATTAAAAAGCAACGTTTTTAAAGCCACAATGATGAAATTAATAGGAAGCAATCAATCGTTTGGGCTTGATAGCAATTGCAACCAAACAGTTGAAATAATTTTTAGTATATTAAAAAAACGCAACGTTTTTAAAGCCACAATGCTAATGGAAATTAATAGGAAGCAATCAATCGTTTGGCTTGATAGCAATTGCAAACTAAACAGTTGAAATAATTTTAGTATATTAAAAAAGATACGTTTTTAAAGCCACAATGATAAATTAATAGGAAGCAATCAATCGTTTGGCTTGATAGCAATTGCAAACTAAACAGTTGAAATAATTTTAGTATATTAAAAAAGATACGTTTTTAAAGCCACAATGATAAATTAATAGGAAGCAATCAATCGTTTGGCTTTGATAGCAAAATTGCAAACTAAACAGTTGAAATAATTTTAGTATATTAAAAAAAAAGATACGTTTTTAAAGCCACAATGCTATGATAAATTAATAGAAAGCAATCAATCGTTTGGCTTGATAGCAATTGCAAACTAAACAGTTGAAATAATTTTATATTAAAAAAGCAACGTTTTATATTAAAAAATAGAAGCAATACGTTTTTAAAGCCAATTGCAAACTAAACAGTGATAATTAAAAAAGCAACGTTTTTTAGCCACAATCAATCGTTTTGGCTTGATAGCAATTGCAAACTAAACAGTTGAAATAATTTTAGTATATTAAAAAAAAACGTTTTTTAAAAGCCACAATGCTATGCGATAAATTAATAGAAGCAATCAATCGTTTGGCTTGATAGCAATTAAAAACTAAACAGTTGAAATAATTTTGTTATTAAAAAGCAACGTTTTAAAGGAGATAAATTAATAGGAAGCAATCAATCGTTTGGTTTGTCCAAACTAAACATGTTGAAATAATTTTAGTATATTAAAAAGATACGTTTTAAAGCCACAATGATAAATTAATAATCAATCGTTTGAGCAATCAAACTAAACAGTTGAAATAATTTTAGTATTAAAAAAGAAACAGTTTAAAGCCACAATGCTATAAATTAATAAAAAAATCAATCGTTTTTGAAGCAATTACAAAACTAAACAGTTGAAATAATTTTAATAAAAAAATCGTTTTTAAAAGCCACAATTTTAATAGGAAGCAAATCGTTTGACAGTTGAAAACTAAACAGTTGAAATAATTTTAGTATATTAAAAAAGATACGTTTTAAAAGCCACAATGCTATGATAAATTAATAGGAAGCAATCAATCGTTTGGCTTGATAGCAATTGCAAACTAAACAGTTGAAATAATTTTAGTATATTAAAAAAGACGTTTTTTTTTAAGCCACAATGATGAAATTAATAGGAAGCAATCAATCATTTGGCTTGATAGCAATTGCAAACTAAACAGTTGAAATAAATTTTAGTATATTAAAAAGAACGTTTTTAAAAATACAATGATAAATTAATAGGAAGCAATCAATCGTTTGAACATTTGATAGCATTGCAAACTAAACAGTTGAAATAATTTTAGTATATTAAAAAAGCAACGTTTTTAAAGCCACAATGATAAATTAATAAGGAAGCAATCAATCGTTTGACGATAGCAATTGCAAACAAACAGTTGAAATAATTTAGTATATTAAAAAAGATACGTTTTTAAAGCACAATGATATAAATTAATAGGAAGCAATCAATCGTTTGACTTGATAGCAATTGCAAACTAAACAGTTGAAATAATTTTAGTATATATTAAAAAAGCAACGTTTTTAAAGCCACAATACTATGATAAATTAATAGGAAACAATCAATCGTTTGGCTTGATAGCAATTACAAACTAAACAGTTGAAAATTTTAGTATATTAAAAAAAAACAACGTTTTTAAAGCCACAATGCTAAAATAAATTAATAGGAAGCAATCAATCGTTTGGTTTGATAGCAATTACCAAACTAAACAGTTGAAATAATTTTAGTATATTAAAAAAGAACGTTTTTTAAGCCACAATGATAAATTAATAGGAAGCAATCAATCGTTTGGCTTGATAGCAATTTGCAAACTAAACAGTTGAAATAATTTTAGTATATTAAAAAGCATACGTTTTTTAAAGCCACAATGCTAAATTAATAGAAGCAATCAATCGTTTGGCATGATAGCAATTAAAACTAAACAGTTGAAATGAATATTAAAAAAAGATACGTTTTTACAATGATAAATTAATAGAGCAATCCATCGTTTGTGAAAGCGATAGCAATTGCAAACTAAATAATTTTGATATATTAAAAAACAACGTTTTTTAAAAAATACAATGTTTGAGGCAATCAATCGTTGAAAATTGCAAACTAAAACAAAATAATTTTAGTATATTAAAAAAAGAACGTTTTTAAAGCCACAATGATGATAAATTAATGGGAAGCAATCAATCGTTTGGGCTTGATATTGCAAACTAAACAGTTGAAATAATTTTGTTATATTAAAAAAGAAAAAGCCACAATGCTATGAAAATTAATAGAAGCAATCAATCGTTTTGACGGATAGCAATTTGCAAACTAAACAGTTGAAATAATTTTAGTATATTAAAAAAAGATACGTTTTAAAAGCCACAATGATAAAATTAATAGTAAGCAATCAATCGTTTGGATAGCACAAACTAAACAGTTGAAATAATTTTAGTATATTAAAAAAGACACGTTTTTTAAAAAAAGCCACAATGCTATGATAAATTAATGGAAGCAATCAATCGTTTGATTGAAATAATTTTAGTATAAAAAAGGAAGCTTGATAAATTAATAGGATGAATCAATCGTTTTGTTGATAGCAATTGCAAACTAAACAGTTGAAATAATTTTAGCATATTAAAAAGATACGTTTTTAAAGCCAGCACCTAAATTAATAGGAAACAATCAATCGTTTGAAGCTTGAAATTTACCAAACTAAACAGTTGAAATAATTTTAGTATATTAAAAGATACGTTTTAAAGCCACAATGCTAAGGATAATTAATAGAAGCAATCAATCGTTTGGCTTGATAGCAATTGCAAAACTAAACAGTTGAAATAAATTAATAAAAAGATACGTTTTTAAAGCCAAATGCTATGATAAATTAATAGGAAGCAATCAATCGTTTGGTTTGATAGCAATTGCAAACTAAACAGTTGAAATAATTTTAGTATATTAAAAAAGCAAAAGCCACAATGATAAATTTAAAGCAATCAATCGTTTGGCTTGATAGCAATTGCAAACTAAACAGTTGAAATAATTTTAGTATATTAAAAATAACGTTTTAAAGTCACAATGTTAAATTAATTAGGAAGCAATCAATCGTTTGGCTTGATAGCAATTGCAAAACTAAACAGTTGAAATAATTTTAGTATATTAAAAAAGCAAACGTTTTAAAAGCCACAATGCTATGATAAATTAAAGGAAGCAATCAATCGTTTGGCTTGATAAAATACAAACTAAACAGTTGAAATAATTTTTATATATTAAAAAAGATACGTTTTTAAAGCCACAATGCTATGATAAAATTAATAGGAAGCAATCAATCGTTTGGCTTGATAGCAAATTGCAAAATAAACAGTTGAAATAATTTAGTATATTAAAAAAGATACGTTTTAAAGCCAAATGCTATGATAAAATTAATAGGAAGCAATCAATCGTTTGGCTTGATAGCAATTGCAAAAACAGTTGAAATAATTTTAGTATAATTAAAAGCAACGTTTTAAAAAAACAATCAATCGTTTGAAATAATTTTTTATTTAGTATATTAAAAAAGATACGTTTTAAAAAAAGCCACAATGCTATGATAAATTAATAGGAAGCAATCAATCGTTTGGCTTGATAGCAATTGCAAACTAAACAGTTGAAATAATTTTAGTATATTAAAAAAGATACGTTTTAAAAGCCACAATGATAAATTAATAGGAAGCAATCAATCGTTTGGCTTGATAGCAATTGCAAACTAAACAGTTGAAATAATTTTAGTATATTAAAAAAGATACGTTTTAAAAGCCACAATGCTATGATAAATTAATAGGAAGCAATCAATCGTTTGGTTTGATAGCATAAAACCAAACAGTTTAATTTTAGTATATTAAAAAAGCAACGTTTTAAAGCCTAATGCTATGATAAATTAATAGAAGTAATCAATCGTTTGCTTGATAGCAATTGCAAACTAAACAGTTGAAATAATTTTAGTATATTAAAAATGCTTTTAAACAATGCTATGATAAATTAATGGGGAAGCAATCAAATAGCAATTGCAAACTAAACAGTTGAAATAATTTTAGTATATTAAAAGTAACGTTTTTAAAGCCACAATGCTATGATAAATTAATAGGAAGCAATCAATCGTTTTTAATAGCAATTACAAACTAAACAGTTGAAAATAATTTTTAGTATATTAAAAAAAGGTTTTAAAAGCCACAACGTTAATAAATCGTTTGGCTTGATAGCAGTACAAAATAAATAGTTGAATACTTTTGGTATATTAAAAAAGAACGTTTTTAAAGCCAAATGATAAATTAATAGAGAGCAATCAATCGTTTGGCTTGATAGCAGTACAAACAAACAGTTGAAATAATTTTTAGTATATTAAAAAAGAACGTTTAAAAGCCACAATGATAAATTAATAGGAAGCAATCAATCGTTTGGCTTGACAGCAATTTACAAACCAAACAGTTGAAATAATTTTACAAAAAGCCACAATGCTATGATAAATTAATGAAGCAATCAAATAGCACTAAACTAAACAGTTGAAAATAATTTTAGTATATTAAAAAAGATACGTTTTAAAAGCCACAATGCTATGATAAATTAATAGAAGTAATCAATCGTTTGGCTTGATAGCAATTGCAAACTAAACAGTTGAAATAATTTTAGTATAATAAAAAATAAACGCTTTTTAAAGCCACAATGTTATGATAAATTAATAGGAAGTAATCATATTGATAGCAATTACAAACTAAACAGTTGAAATAATTTTAGTATATTAAAAAGATGATTTTTTAAAGCCACCAATGCTAATAGAATTAATGAGCAATCAATCGATAAATTAATAGTTGAAGTATATTAAAAAAAGCAACGTTTAAAGCAATCTATGATAGGTAATGAGTAATCAATCGTTTGATAGCAATTGCAAACTAAACAGTTGAAATAATTTAGTATATTAAAAAGCAACGTTTTAAAGCCACAATGCTATGAAAATTAATAGGAAGCAATCAATCGTTTGGCTTGATAGCAATTTAAACCAAACAGTTGAAATAATTCAGTATATTAAAAAAGTTTAAAAGTGCTATGATAAATTAATAGAAAATAATCGTTTGAGCGATACAATTACCAAACAAACAGTTGAAATTTTTAGTATATTAAAAAGCAACGTTTTAAAACCAAATGCTATGATAAAATTAATAGGAAGCAATCAATCGTTTGGCTTGATAGCAATTGCAAACTAAACAGTTGAAATAATTTTAGTATATTAAAAAAGATACGTTTTTAAAGCCACAATGCTATGATAAATTAATAGGAAGCAATCAATCGTTTGGCTTGATAGCAATTGCAAACTAAACAGTTGAAATAGAACGTTTTAAAGCCACAATGCTATGATAAATTAATAGGAAGCAATCAATCGTTTGGCTTGATAGCACCAAACCAAACAGTTGAAATAATTTTAGTATATTAAAAAGATACGTTTTTTAAAGCCAAAGCCAAATGCTGATAAATTAATAGGAAGCAATCAATCGTTTGGCTTGATAGCAATTGCAAACTAAACAGTTGAAATAATTTTAGTATATTAAAAAAGAAACGTTTTAAAAGCTACAATAAAGCAATCAATCGTTTGGCTTGATAGCAATTGCAAACTAAACAGTTGAAATAATTTTTAGTATAAAAGATACGTTTAAAAGAAACCACAATGATAAGGATAAATTAAGGAAGCAATCAATCGTTTGGTAAACAGTTGAAATAATTTTAGTATATTAAAAAAGATACGTTTTAAAACCAATGCTATGATAAATTAATGGAAGCAATCAATCGTTTGGCTTGATAGCAATTACCAAACTAAACAGTTGAAATAATTTAGTATATTAAAAAGCAACGTTTTTAAAGCCACAATGCTATGATAAATTAATAGGAAGCAATCAATCGTTTGGCTTGATAGCAATTGCAAACTAAACAGTTTAAATAATTTTTTGGCCTATTAAAAAGCAACGTTTTAAAAGCCACAATGCTATGATAAATTAATAGAAGCCAATCAATCGTTTGGCTTGATAGCAATTGCAAACTAAACAGTTGAAATAATTTTAGTATATTAAAAAGCAACGTTTTAAAAGCCACAATGCCATGATAAATTAATAGGAAGCAATCAATCGTTTGGCTTGATAGCAATTGCAAACTAAACAGTTGAAATAATTTTATTTTAAAGCCACAATGCTATGATAAATTAATAAGAAGCAATCAATCGTTTGGCTTGATAGGTTTGAAATAATTTTAGTATATTAAAAAACAACGTTTTTTAAAAGCCACAATGCTATGATAAATGTTTGTTTGAACAATTGCAAACTAAACAGTTGAAATAATTTTTAGTATATTAAAAAAGCAACGTTTTTAAAACCACAATGCTATGATAAATTAATAGGAAGCAATCAATCGTTTGGCTTGATAAATTGCCAAACTAAAACAGTTGAAATAATTTTAGTATATTAAAAAAGATACGTTTTTAAAAGCCACAATGCTATGATAAATTAATAGGAAGCAATCAATCGTTTGGCTTGATAGCAATTTGTTGAAATAATTTTAGTATATTAAAAAGCAACGTTTTTTAAAACCAAATGCTAAGATAAATTAATAGGAAGCAATCAATCGTTTGGCTTGATATAGCAATTGCAAACTAAACAGTTGGAAATAATTTTTTAGCATATTAAAAAAGCAACGTTTTTTAAAACAATGCTATGATAAATTAATAGGAAGCAATCAATCGTTTGGCTTGATAGCATAGCAAACTAAACAGTTGAAATAATTTTTGTATATTAAAAAAAGCAATGTTTTAAAAGCCACAATGCTATGATAAATTAATAGGAAGCAATCAATCGTTTGACTTGATAGTAAACTAAACAGTTGAAATAATTTTTAGTATATTAAAAAATAGCAACGTTTTTAAAACTAAAACAGTTGAAATAATGCTATGATAAATTAATAAATTAATAGAAGCAATCAATCGTTTGGCTTGATAGCAATTGCAACCTAAACAGTTGAAATAATTTTAGTATATTAAAAAAGCAACGTTTTTTTAAAGCCACAATGCTATGATAAATTAATAGGAAGCAATCAATCGTTTGGCTTGATAGCAATTGCAAACCAAACAGTTGAAATAATTTTATATATTAAAAAGCAACGTTTTTAAAGCCACAATGCTAAGATAAATTAATAGGAAGCAATCAATCGTTTGGCTTGATAGCAATTTGCAAAAATAAAACAGTTGAAATAATTTTAGTATATTAAAAAAAGCAACGTTTTTAAAGCCACAATGATAAATTAATAGGAAGCAATCAATCGTTTGGCTTGATAGCAATTGCAAAACTAAACAGTTGAAATAATTTTTTAGTATATTAAAAAATACGTTTTTAAAGCCACAATGTATAAAATTAATAGGAAGCAATCAATCGTTTGGCTTGATAGCAATTGCAAACTAAACAGTTGAAATAATTTTAGTATATTAAAAAGCAACGTTTTTAAAGCCACAATGCTATGATAAATTAATAGGAAGCAATCAATCGTTTGGCTTGATAGCAATTGCAAACTAAACAGTTGAAATAATTTTAGTATTAAAAAAGCAAATGTTTTAAAGCCACAATGCTATGATAATTAAATAAAGCAATCAATCGTTTGGCTTGAAAAAAAGCAAATCAAATAGTTTTTTTAGTATAGCCATAGCAATTGCAATGCTATGATAAATTAATTAATAGGAAGCAATCAATCGTTTGGCTTGATAGCAATTGCAAATTAAAAGATACAAAAAACAGTTGAAATAATTTTAGTATATTAAAAAGATACGTTTTAAAGCCACAATGCTATGATAAATTAATAGGAAGCAATCAATCGTTTGGCTTGATAGCAATTGAAAAACTAAACAGTTGAAATAATTTTAAAAGCCAGTATATTAAAAAAAAGCAACGTTTTAAAGCCAAATGCTAAAAAATTTTAGTATATTAAAAAGATGCAATCAAATGATAAACTAAACAGTTGAAATAAGCAACGTTTTAAAGCCAATGCTATGATAAATTAATAGGAAGCAATCGTTTGGCTTGATAGCAATTGCAAACTAAACAGTTGAAATAATTTTAGTATATTAAAAAAAGAACGTTTTTAAAAGCCACAATGCTATGATAAATTAATAGGAAGCAATCAATCGTTTGGCTTGAAATAATTTTTAGTATATTAAAAAGCAACGTTTTTAAAGCAAACTAAACAAATTAATAGGAAGCAATCAATTTTGGTTGATAGCAATTAAACTAAAATACAGTTGAAAAATTTTTTAAATGCTAGCCGTTTGGCTTGATAGCAATTTGCAAACTTTTTAACAATTGAAAAATTTTAGAAGCAATTCGTTAAAAAAAATACGTTTTTAAAAGCCACAATGCTATGATAAATTAATAGGAAGCAATCAATCGTTTGGCTTGATAGCAATTGCAAACTAAAACAGTTGAAATAATTTTAGTATATTAAAAAAGATATGTTTTTTTAAAGGAAGCCATCAATGTTTATGATAAATTAATAAACTAAACAGGATATTAAAAAGCAATTTTTAAAAGCGTTTGGCTTAGTTGAAATAGCAAAAGCAAACTAAAAGCAGTTGAAATAATTTTGGTTTGATAGTATATTAAAAAAGAAATAACGTTTTAAAGCCACAATGCTATGATAAATTAATAGGAAGCAATCAATCGTTTGGCTTGATAGCAATTGCAAACTAAACAGTTGAAATAATTTTAAAAAGTATATTAAAAAATGATATACGTTTAAAAGCCACAATGCTATATTAATAAAGCAATCAATCGTTTGACGATAGCAATTGCAAACAAAATAGTTGAAATAATTTTAGTATATTAAAAAGCAAATGTTTTTAAAGCCACAATGCTATGATAAATTAATAGGAAGCAATCAATCGTTTGGCTTGATAGCAATTGCAAAACTAAACAGTTGAAATAATTTTAGTATATTAAAAAAAGCAACGTTTTAAAAGCCAACAATGCTATGATAAATTAATAGGAAATAATTTTAGCAATCAATCGTTTGGCTTGATAGGAAGCAATTGCAAAACTAAACAGTTGAAATAATTTTAGTATATTAAAAAAGCAACGTTTTTAAAGCCACAATGCTATTTAATAGGAAAATCAATCAATTGGCTTGATAGCAATTGCAAACAAACAGTTGAAATAATTTTAGTAAAAAAGCAATTTTGCTATGATAAATTAATAGAAGCAATCAATCGTTTGGCTTGATAGCAATTGCAAACTAAACAGTTGAAATAATTTTAGTATATTAAAAAAAGAACGTTTTAAAGCCACAATGCTATGATAAATTAATAGGAAGCAATCAATCGTTTGGCTTGATAGCAATTGCAAACTAAACAGTTGAAATAATTTTATTGTATATTAAAAAAGCATGCGTTTTAAAAGCCACAATGCTATGATAAATTAATAGGAAGCAATCAATCGTTTACTTGATAGCACCAAACTAAACAGTTGAAATAATTTTAGTATATTAAAAAAGCAACGTTTTAAAGCCACAATGCTATGATAAAAATAGGAAGCAATCAATCGTTTGGCTTGATAGCAATTACAAACTAAACAGTTGAAATAATTTTATTTTAAAAAAATTAACAGATACGCTTGTTTGAAAAGCCAAACAGTTAAAATAACGTTTTTAAAGCAATGCTATGATAAATTAATAGGAAGCAATCAATCGTTTGGCTTGATAGCAATTGCAAACTAAACAGTTGAAATAATTTTTTTAGTGATATTAAAAAGCAATCAATCGTTTTAAATTGCAAAAACTAAACAGTTGAAATAATGCTATATTAAAAAGATTTTAAAAGCCACAATTAAATTAATAGGAAGCAATCAATCGTTTGGCTTGATAGCAATTGCAAACTAAACAGTTGAAATAATTTTAATTTTAAAAAATTTTAAAAAGCCACAATGCTTAAATTAAAAAGCAACAATCGTTTGGGCTTGATAGCAATTGCAAACCAAACAGTTTTTTAAAAAGCCACAATTTGAAAATTAATAGGAAGCAATCGCTATGATAAATTAATAGGAAGCAATCAATCGTTTTTAAAGCTGATAGCAATTTTGCAAACTAAACAGTTGAAATAATTTTAGTATATTAAAAAAAGATACGTTTTAAAAGCCACAATGCTATGATAAATTAATAGGAAGCAATCAATCGTTTGGCTTGATAGCAATTGAAACTAAACAGTTGAAATAATTTTAGTATATTAAAAAGCAACGTTTTAAACTAAACAGATAAATTAATAGGAAAATCAATTTTTTGGCTATATTAATTGCAAACTAAAACAGTTGAAATAATAAAGTATATTAAAAAGCAACGTTTTTAAAGCCACAATGCTATGATAAATTAATAGGAAGCAATCAATCGTTTGGCTTGATAGCAATTGCAAACTAAACAGTTGAAATAATTTTTTTGTATATTAAAAAGCAACGTTTTTAAAGCCACAATGCTATGATAAATTAATAGGTTTTAAAAGCCAAATCAATCGTTTGGCTTGATAGCAATTGCAAACTAAACAGTTGAAATAATTTTAGTATATTAAAAAAAATAACGTTTTTTAAAGCCACAATGCTATGATAAAATTAATAGGAAGCAATCAATCGTTTGGCTTGATAGCAATTGCAAACTAAACAGTTGAAATAATTTTAGTATATTAAAAAGCAACGTTTTTAAAGCCACAATGCTATGATAAATTAATAGAAGCAATCAATCGTTTGGCTTGATAGCAATTGCAAACTAAACAGTTGAAATAATTTTAGTATATTAAAAAAGCAACGTTTTTAAAAACTTGCCACAATGCTATGATAAATTAATAGGAAGCAATCAATCGTTTGAAAAACTAAACAGTTGAAATAATAGTAATTGCAAACTAAACAGTTGAAATAATTTTTTAGTATATTAAAAAACAGTTGCAACGTTTTAAAAAAGCCACAATGCTATGATAAATTAATAGGAAGCAATCAATCGTTTGGCTTGATAGCAATTGCAAACTAAACAGTTGAAAAACTAATTTTTTTAGTATATTAAAAAAAAGCAACGTTTTTAAAAGCCACAATGCTATGATAAATTAATAGAAGCAATCAATCGTTTGGCTTGATAGCAATTGCAAACTAAACAGTTGAAATAATTTTTAGTATATTAAAAAAGCAACGTTTTTAAAGCCACAATGCTATGATAAATTAATAGGAAGCAATCAATCGTTTGATAGCAATTGCAAACTAAACAGTTGAAATAATTTTTAGTATATTAAAAAGCAATTTTTAAAGCCAAACTAAGCAATTGCAATCGTTTTAGCAATTTTTAAACTAAACAGTTGATTTTAGCAACGTTTTTAAAGCCACGTTTTTAAACTATGATAAATTAATAGAAGCAATCAATCGTTTGGCTTGATAGCAATTGCAAACTAAACAGTTGAAATAATTTTAGTATATTAAAAAAATTAATAGGAAGCAACGTTTTTAAAGCCACAATGCTATGATAAATTAATAGGAAGCAATCAATCGTTTGGCTTGATAGCAATTGCAAACTAAACAGTTGAAATAATTTTAGTATATTAAAAAAGCAACGTTTTAAAAGCCACAATGCTATGATAAATTAATAGGAAGCAATCAATCGTTTGGCTTGATAGCAATTGCAAACTAAACAGTTG
>CAHIKZ030005241.1:2222500-2225000 GCA_903632075.3 Acanthosepion pharaonis | reverse complement strand
TTATATTGAGGTTTTTGGCTCTTGTTTTTGAAACATGAGAACTCTTATGTAGCGAAGGAATCATATTTTTTTAAAATAATTATAATATATATATACATATATATATATATATATTATAATTATTTTAAAAAAAATATACTTGGTTTCAGTGAGAAAATAAAAGAAAGAAAGAAGTAGAGGGAGGGAGAGAGAAGAGAGAGAGAGAGAGAGAGAAAGAGAGAGGCGTATCAGATTAATTTGATAAGAAAAGATACTACACTTTGATCTTAGACCGAAGGCCGAGAAGCAATAAAAGCGGCATTTTTTGGAAAGCACAGTAACGAACGACGGAAAACTGAGTAAGTCATTCGCCAAAACTCCAGTTACCATAAATTAAATTATATCGTCTGTTGAATTATTTTATAATTATTAGTTAGAGAAATGTTCGCAAGACGGGGATTTTTCTAGAAAGAAAGAAAGGGAGGACAGAAGTGTTTAATATCTCCTGCCAGTACCTCATAAATAATAGACTATTCCGTTTTGAAAGCGTAGAAAGATGAAAGTTTCACTGATATAGAAAAAGCTGTCAATTTCAAAACTTCTCCTTTTTACCAATTTCTTTAAATAACGGCCAGCATTCATATTTACGGTGATTTTGAAAGCGTTGGTTAGTTGTGACACAAGGCCGAAACCGTAGAGTAACCAGTTAGAGATTGACCTCACGACTTAGTCGTAATTGCTTTCGCGAGACAAGCTTGCTAATCATTACACCACGACGAGGTGCGCAAGTTTTCAAATTTATAATTGTTATTGAAATATTATTTTAAAGTTCTTAAGCTAAACTATTAAACAAAGTGATAGGGGAATTTCTTGCATGCATTCATTTCAATTTTTCTTATTAAGAACTGCATTGTTTCTTTCCAAGTCCGAGGGTGAATTGAAAAGGTCATAGGCTGACCATGAAAAAGTGATGCTAGAATTGTGAAATCTTGAATTAAATTAATTTCAAATCTTCTAATTAATAACTGCATTGTTTCTTTCCAGGTCCAAGTAGGGGCTGAAAATGACAGGCTGACCATGAATAAGTGATGTCAGTGCTGTGAAATCTTGCATGCATCAATTTCAGATCTTATTAATATCTCCATTGTTTCTTTCCAGGTTCGAGGGTGGGCTGAAAAAGTCATTTGCTGACCATGAAGGAGTGATGCTAGAAACTGTGAAAATCTTGCATGAAATTAATTTCAACTCTTCCAATTAATAACTGCATTGTTTCTTACCAGGTTCGAGGCAGGGGCTGAAAAGGTCATAGGCTGACCATGAAGAAGTGATGCCAGTGCTGTGAAATCTTGCAGGGATTAATTTCAATTTTTCTTATTAATAACTGCATTGTTTTTTTACAGGTAAACTGACATCTAACAGTTGAAATGCTGTTTATTTTTCGACATAGTCCGCCGTGAAGTTCACACACTTCTTCCATTGAAATGAATGCATGCAAGATTTCACGGCTCTAGCATCACTCCTTCATAGTCAGCCTGTGAACTTTTCAGCCCAACCTCGTACCTGGAAAGAAAAAATTCAGTTATTAATAAGAAGAGTTGAAATTAATGCATGCAAGATTCCACAGCTGTGGCGTCACCCCTTCAGTGTAGGCCTACGAACTTTTCGGCCCGCTCTAGTATACAATAAGTGTTGAAGACTAAACAACATTCCTTGCAATACCGGTGCATGCGAAAGTGACGATTGAAGAAATTCAATATCCAAACGTAACAGTTAAGAAAAATATTTCAATGGCGGACGAATATTTTTTTTTTGTTCTCACTGCCATGTCCCTTCAAGACGTTGACAACCAAAACTCTCCACAATTTCTGGCAGCATTTAGCAAAAAAATTATATTTTTGCTATCTCTCCTTATCGCGTTCTTGCCAACCATTAACACTAACTCGCTAGGCATGTCATGCGTAGCTTTCTCTGTATCTAGTGCCTGAAATATTCCCTTTGAGTGTCAGATTTTCGAAACCCTCTTTCCTCTTTCTGTTTTCATTAAAACTTTATCGCTACTCTCATGTTCAGCTTTTCTTCTTCTTCTTCTTCTTCTTCGTGCCGTATTCCTTCAGGATGTGGGTGATCATGGCTCTCCACAATTATCTGTGTTCTATCTCTCCTGACCCATGTTCTGCCAGCGATTTACACAAGCTAGTTAGGTAGGTTTAGCGTTGTTTTCCCCCCCCCCCCAGTCCCTGTTGACTTCAATATGTCATGCAAGTGCCAGGTTTTCTCAGCCCCTATTTCCACATTTTACGTCTCTTGCTGGGCCACCTAAAGAAAACATATTAAGAAAGTTGCGTATTTAGATAGATAGATAGATAGGTAGATAGATAAAGAGAGAGAGAGAGAGAGAGAGAGAGAGAGAGAGAGAGAGAGAATGAACAAACTTCGTTAGATAGCTATATCAATAATGGTAAAACTTCGATATATATATATATATAAATATATATATATATATATATATATATATATATAT
>CAHIKZ030005241.1:2207500-2215000 GCA_903632075.3 Acanthosepion pharaonis | reverse complement strand
TCATGAGAACAGCTGCTATGGAAATTTTTATAGAAAAAAAAAAAGGAAGCTACCTCACGGCGATGTGAAAGTCGAGATTTCAGGTCAGGGTCGACAATACTGCAGACCCTTCTTTTGGATAGCCATTGAATCTATAACTGGTACTCGAATCACAACACCACCGTTGAGCAGAGTAAGATTTTGGTGTCGAAAACAGTCTTTTCGTTCCCCCATAATCACTATCACTGGCTATACGTTTTCGAGGAGCGCGTAAGCGCTGCAGGGTCGCTCTGAATGTGGTTTATCGTGCACATCTCTGTCGCAACTGCCGAAACGCATTAGCAAACGCCTGTGTTCACATGCGGTGTTTGGTTTCCGAGAAAGCCCAGGAAGCGTTGTTGAATACACTATTTACCTTATTCGGACTATGCGAGGCCACAAAAATCTCCTGAGCCGACCAAGCATAGAAATGAATACAATATGGGAACCAGTTATAAAGAGTGACAGAGAAAAGCCATAATAACAACAAACATTGCAATATGAGCTCTGGTAAAAACATAATGAGGATAACAAAAAAAAAAAAATGCAATATAAGCACTCGTAAAAAGTAGTTGCTGATGACATTAGGTTTATAATACCCAGAAATTCATACACAAATGTCCTCAAGGACACATGGCACAGTGGACAAAGGCGTTAGTTAGATCCAGTAACAATACCTGGTTAAGGCAGTGAAGAACTTGGAGAGGGGAATTAACAGGAGATAACTGACCTCCATTAGACATGGCACGTGGAACTAGAATAGTCTACCCCAATGAGCGATATAAAGGGTTCAGTTCGACATTCCAGCCCCCCTGAAGAAGGTCGGAGCATACAACGACTGAAACGTTGTAATAAATATGGCGACAAAAATGAGGACAATTGTCCGAATAATGTAAATAGTGTACATAATACCTCATCTCAGAAATATAGACAGATACTGAACGTGTACAAATTAGATACTGAACGAGTGAAAATTTTTTTCCATATGGAGGAATTTGGTGACACCCTCCCCACAAGTTGGTGCTCACTCTCATGTCAGACGCCATTTTGCCAGACCGTTGAGGACAAAATGAGAGGCATTACTTTCGGTACGATCATCGTATATATGTTAAAGGGTGCACCGAAAGTAATGCCTCTACACAAGAACACTAAACAACCGCCTCTGACGTCAGGGGCCAAAATAGGAGGCATTACTTTCGGGGCGATCCTCGTATATATGTATAGGACGCTCCGAAAGTAATGCCTCTACACCAGACCATCAAACATCCGCCTCTGACGTCATCAGTCGAAATTGGTGTCTCGCTTTCGATCTCTCTTTCTTCTTACCTTTCTCTCTCCGCTTTTTTCTCGTTCAATGTCTTTTTGATTTCCCTTTCTTTTTTCTCTCTCTTCCCACTTCTTTCTTTCTTTCTTTTTTAATTCTGTTGATTACTTTCTTTCTTTTACTATATATTTTGGAACTTTTTATAATTTTCTTATATTTCTTCATCTTTTTTTCATTTTCTTTCTTTCTCATGTTCCGTCCTGGGTAAGACGATAAACTACGTCCAACAGCAAGGCCTCTAATCAATTGAGGAGCATGGAACCACCTCTTAATTGCTGGTGTTCCAAATTCTAACCTGACCCGGGGTGGTAGCACCTGTTAGGGTCCCAGCTATGGGCAAATAGTTAACCCCTAAACTAAGATCAAAGCACTGTGAAAATGTAAAAATAGGATTTAATATCAGCAATTTTTGAAGCAAAAAATATTAACAGCAATACATTTTTGTAAATAATTACTAGCAGCAATACATTTTGGAAGGTTTATTACCGGCAATAAAAATCTTGTCGGCATTAAATAATCCATTGAGGTTGATAAGCCGTAAAACAAAACAAACCAAACTTTCTCATATTTTTGTTCTTTTTTTCCAATATTTCTTCATTTTTCTTTCTTTTTTCAGTTTCTTTTTTTCGTTTTTAATTCTGTTTCTTTCTTTCTTTTACTACATATTTTGAGACTTTTCTTCATCGTTTTTCATTTCTTTTTCATATTTCTTTTTCTTTCTTTCTTTTTTTTTGACCAATATTTCTTTATCTTTCTTCTTTCTCGCCTTCATTCCTGCTTTCTTTCTTTTCGTTCGGGTTTATTCATTTGTCTTTCAAGACATACCACACCATCATTCGCTTTCTCTCTTTCTCTTTCACCCATTTTATTTTTTTTTTCTTCCTCTCTTTTCTTTTTCATTTCCTTCGTCCTCTTTGTTCGTTTTTATTTCATTCTTTATTTATTGATTTCATTTCTACTTTTTAATTTCATTTCTTTTTCACTCCCGTATTCTTCCTTCCTGTTTCAATTTTCCTTCACGAGATTTTTCTCGTTTTCTTGTTCCGAATCTTTATTGAAATCTCGATCTCGTACGTGTGACTCTCGCTGGCAACGGGATCTCATCCGGATTAGGCTTGCACGTTTTCAATCAAATCAACCCCCGCCCCCGCTTACCATAATCATAATCCTCCCACCAACTTGCGTCACAGCAATCGCCAAATTTAATGTAACCTAATCAGTCATAAACAAAACTGGCTTGGTATTTTTAACCTTGCAAAAAAAAAAAAAAAAAATCCTTCAACCTACATTAAAAAAAAAAAAAAAAAAATACGTTGCTTTTTGAAGCAAGAAAAAAACAAATCAGATTCCAGAAACAAGTCGAAGAAAAACAAATAATCGTACGCCTGGCTTTCAATGGAGTTCATTATAAAGTACATACACTGTATAATTAAAGAGAATTACACACACACACACACACACACACACACACACACACACACACACAATATATATATATATATATGTGTGCGTGTATATATATATATATATATATATGTGTGTGTGTGTGTGTGTGTGTACACAATGTACATATATATATATTAAATGACAAAATGGAAAAAAACATTATATGTGATGTGTTTCGTCTTTCGAAAGCACTTCATCAGACTAAAAGAATGTTTGTCCATATTTCTGAGATGAAGTATTTTAACAATGACAAAATGGGAAAAAAAAACATTATATATGATGTGTTTCGTCTTTCGAAAGGACTTCATCAGTCTAAAACAATGTTTGTCTATGTTTCTGGGATGAAGTATTGTAGCTATTTACAGTATTCACATTGTCCTTATCATTACTGTCACGATGTTTCGCCCGTTGTATGCCGTCGGCCTTCTTCAGGTGATATATATATATATATATTTATATGTGTGTGTGTGTGTGTGTATACATATATGTATATGCTGATTCCTTAATTAAAGTCAGTATGTATATATGCGGAGGGAATATATAGAAGCACAGATGAGTTGCACACGGTGCGAAACCTGTGTCTTGTTTGTCGAATCACTATTGATTGTCGGTGGTGTTTAATAATATTTATTTGTTTCTAAGCTCAGGAGTCGGCTGTATCCTGCATAGGTTTTAGTATAGTAGGGTCAGTCAGTTACGTGTCATGCTTTGGATACATGACTGACGAGGCAGATTTTTCCCGCAGTAGGTTGCCATTTCTTTCTGCGGTTGACCAGTTGCCATCCAAGGTCTATCCTGCTATTTACCCATAGCTGGGGGGGAGAGGATTCATAGCTTTCCGAAGGGTATTGGCACGTAACTGGAATTCGAACTCGGCTCTCCGATTTCTCAATCCGAGCCGCTATCCATTACCCCGCCGTAGGGTAGGGATCTTTTATATCTAGTTGTATAAATTCGGAATTATGTTTTTTTCTTTTGAGGTTCTAGAACCAGGTTATAAGTTTTTATTTTTTATTTTTTGGGTGTGGGGTTTCGACCGATTTACTCTAGACATCTTCCTAAGTTTTTCTAGTACTATTTTACGTATTTTACCTAGTTCACTTTTGGTTGTGTTCATGAGACTTCACATTGGGCTTGTTTTGAATTTTTCATTGTCTTCTTTTCGCATAATAAATACTTGTGGTTTAGCCTTGCAATTTATTCCGTCGTCTAGGCATCATATTTGGATGATTGTATTGGCTTTCATATTAATATAGTTGTTATTGGTACTTTACTGTAGGATTTATTTATGTTGTCCTTGCGTATAAATTTCTAGTATTACCTTTCTTTTTATGTGCCATGTCCTTTCAGGACGTAGGCGATCATGGCACTCGACCTCCTCCCTATCCCTTGCAGCTCTCAACAAGTTACGTCCCTCTGCCACCTCCCCTAGACCACATTCCATCATCCACTTGCTTAAAGCCGTTAGGTATGACATACGTTGTTTTCCCTTGTCACTCCTTCCCTTTATTCGACCCGTGAGTATCAGATTCTCCAGGCCCTCCTTCCTCATTATGTGTCCCAGAAACTTCAGCTGCCTATTCCTGATGTTAAGTATAAGCCTCCTCCTTGTTTTCACCCTCTCTAAAACCTCATCGTCACTCACACCCTCGGTTCATGTTATGCTTAGCATCCTTCTGTAGAATCATACATACATACATACATAGCAGTTGACTACTTCCTCTACGCGCCGCTGGCGAATCTTATATGTGTTGTTCTTGTACTAAGTATTATCGTTTGATTATTATATTCAGTAACCTTCCCTAGGTTACAACAATCTTGTTCAATTTTGGTTGGAAGTATGAGACAGCATGTTAGATTTGTTTTGAATTTTTCATTGTCTTCTTTCAGCATAATAAATGCTTGTGGTTTAGTGATGCAATTTATTTGGTCGTCTTCGTGTCATATTTAGGGATTCTTTTAGCTTTCATATTAATATTGTTGTTTTTGATGCTTTTCCATAAGCTTTAGTTATATTGGGTTTGGGGGGGGGGTGGCTGAGTTCGTATAAATTTATAGTATTACCGCCCACCCCAAAAGCGTTAAAATAATAAAATAGCTCTACCTACAAGACATCGTTGAGCAGCATATATAAATAGTCGAACATGACTGGAGACTGCGTTTAAGCATGAAACAGACTGTTGCCGCTAGTTGTTGACCTCAGTGTCGACATTGGATCAGAACGTACAGGTTACGGACAAGACCTGCACATCGGAAGACCACACGTACGAGACACCAGGTACACAAATAAGGATGAACGTATTTCAAATGAGGCTGGGTAAACACGAATATAAGGCCTTCGCAATGCACGGCAATCCCGTTGTGCGGTCAACGAGGCGTACTGCCATGCTCTGGTATTAACACGTATCTCGGTGCTGACACGACTGACTGGCACTCTGCCCAAAGACAGAGACGCAACTGAGTGGCATTCTACCCCAATATAAAGACACAGCTGAGTTGCATACTACATGAAAACAGAGACGCAACTGAGTGACACTGTACTCGAAGACGGAGACGCAAGTGAGTTGCACTCTGCCCGAAGACGTAGACGCAAGTGAGTGGCACTCTGTCCGAAGACGGAGATGCAAGTGAGTGGCATTCTTTCCGAAGACGGAGACGCAACTGAGTGGCATTCTATCCGAAGACGGAGACGCAACTGAGTGGCATTCTATCCGAAGACGGAGACGCAAGTGAGTGACACTCTGCCCAAAGACGAAGACGCAACTGAGTGACACTCTGCCCGAAGTCGGAGATGCAAGTGAGTGGCATTCTACCCGAAGACTTAGACGCAAGTGAGTGACACTCAGCCCGAAGACGGAGATGCAAGTGAGTGGCACTCTGCCCGAAGACGGAGATGCAAGTGAGTGGCACTCTGCCCGAAGACGGAGACGCAACTGAGTGGCATTCTACCCGAAGACGGAGACGCAAGTGAGTGACACTCTGCCCAAAGACGAAGACGCAACTGAGTGACACTCTGCCCGAAGTCGGAGATGCAAGTGAGTGGCATTCTACCCGAAGACTTAGACGCAAGTGAGTGACACTCTGCCCGAAGACGGAGATGCAAGTGAGTTGCACTCTGCCCGAAGATGGAGATGCAAGTGAGTGGCACTCTGCCCGAAGACGGAGACGCAACTGAGTGGCATTCTACCCGAAGACGGAGACGCAAGTGAGTGACACTCTGCCCAAAGACTTAGACGCAAGTGAGTGACACTCTGCCCAAAGACGGAGATGTAAGTGAGTGACACTCTGCCCGAAGACGGAGACGCAAGTAAGTGGCACTCTGCTCGAAGACGGAGACGCAACTGAGAGATGATAACAGCAAGCAGGACAGCGTACAGCCAAGCACTGACCTCTCCTCGCAAAATTTGCGCCTAAAACTTCAGCGGTTGGCTAGCAAACGAATCATTTGCATAGCTGACACCGCTCAACTCACCTGTCTCGACTATCTCACGGGAAAGCTGGTAGACCATTTCTTTCTTCAGAACCAGACATTCTGCGGTTCGTACCGTTTCTATTCTTGCAGGGCAGCAATGTGCTGCTTTTCTACAAAGACAGCACACTAAACGTTGTCTCTTTGGCCGATGGGGCGTGTACCTTTATCAGTAGCGGCTGGCTGCTCCGTTTGCATTTCGTCTCCGCTACCCGATTCGCCAGGAAGAAAATACACGACACAGTTCACGACAATAAACCTAAAATCATTTATTTATTAACCCATTTTCCGGCGTAGACGTGTATATACGTTTTTTGAAAATTTATTCCTCCCACCCCGAAAGTGTCTTTTTTCGACACCGTCGAATAAATACGTCCAAAACATAAGGTTAAAAAACCAGCTGCAGACGTGTTTAAACGTCGATGTTGATTCTTTTTATGCCCTTCTGAGCTTGAAACGCGTTCACTTGTCTGGTAGAGGTGTTAGTCAGCGTTCATGTACTTCACCGTACCTCAGATTCTTAGTAACTATATTAAAAACAAATAAATAAAAAAAAATCCTCTGTAAATGAAACGTTTGGCAGGGGAGGGGTTAAACAGTATATCTTTTTCTATAATAAGATTTCTCGAGCATTCAGGTCGTTAGACAAAAATGAATAGATATAAATATACTGTTTAAAAAATATACAGAACGTCTACTCAAATACGAGAATCCACTAAGATAACTTTTAAATAATAATAATAAAAAATAATAATATATATATATATATATATATATATATATACATATATATATATATATATATATATATATATACATATATATAAAACATATATATATACATACATACAGATAAATATATATACATACATATATATATATACATATATATATATATATATATATACATACATATATATACATACATATATATATATATATATATATATATACATACATATATATATACATATATATATACATATATATATATATATATATATATATATACATATATACATATATACATATATATATATACATATATATATACATACATATATATATATATATATATATACATACGTATATATGTACATACATATATATATATATACATACATATATATATACATACATATATATACATACATATATATATATATATATACATATATATATATATATATATATATATATATATATATATATATATATATATATATATATATATATATATATA
>CAHIKZ030005241.1:2192500-2202500 GCA_903632075.3 Acanthosepion pharaonis | reverse complement strand
AAGGAAATGAAATAATAATAATAACTGCGCTGGAAGATATGCACGAAGCACAAAATCGAAACCACTGAGAGATGGTATGAGCATCAACAAGACACAGTTACCCAAAATAATGATGTAACTATCCTCTGGGATATGCCAATTCAAACTGATAGCGAAATAAAAGCCAACAGACCTGATATTATCATAAAAGACAAGAAATTCAGGAAGTGTATGCTTATTGACATAACCGTACCATCCGAGAGAAACACCTCCATGAAAATTATCAAGAAATTGTCCAAATACAAGGACCTGGAAATCGAGATTAACAGGATGTGAGGAATGAAGACTGAAACTGTACCAATAGTAATTGGAGCACTGGGCTTCGTGAGAAAAGGAATGGACAATTTTACTAACAGTGTCCCAGGTAACATCAACATGCAAGTTGCCCAGAAGTTCACACTTTTAGAACATCGTATATACTTAGAGAAGTGCTATCAATTAAATGACAATTCTCCTATAGGGCCTAAGCGACATAGTTTGGACCCGGCTCTACAGGATACAAAGTAGGAAACATAACATATACAAATAATATTAATTATAATAAATACAAAAAAGAACAAGAGCAACAACGTTTATATATATATATATATATATATATATATATATATATATATATATATATATATATATATCTTCAAAGAAACGCGATACCTATGGTTTTAATGAATTTAAAAAAGAATTGAAAAATCTGTCTCGATGCTTTTATTTTAGTTTTAATTTCAAGCTAACAGATTAAATTTAATATTTCCAATAAGCAAAATACTTTGCTGAATTTCAAAATGAATTTAAATTGGCTTGTAAAAGTTTTTTAATAATTGCTAAAACATCATTTTATACATTTTTATTTGTAATGTGGTGTGGCTTCCCTCTGCCTTTTCTACAGATAATTTCATGATATCTGCTCTAACGAGCTATTTGCCCCTGGTTTCTCGACTACATAAATTTAAGCGTGCTACTAGACTAACATCTATGCCCTACCCTTTTACTGTTAAAATAGTTAAATATAACCGCCACTTCTCGCACTTCCCAACTTACTTGATATCCTGTTAACTACAATCTTCATAAAATTAAATGCAACGTCAATCGCTGTCTTCTGTTGCCTTAATCCTTGTTCTTCTTTTCTTTTTTCCTCATTTTATTGCATTCTTGGTACTTTGGATTTAAATTTACTGTAATTACTACTTTTATTTTCTGATAATATCGCGTATGGATTTCCGTATTTAGAAAAATCGGCACGTATACACACAGACACAAAATTCCAAATCCTTTTAAAAATACAGGTAGTTGTTGAATTGTACTAAGCTTTTCCATTTATGCTTAGAAAATATTTTTTTTTTTACTTAATAACAGTATCACCGAACCGGGGAAAAGTAATACAGAATTTTAAAAGATTTAAACCTTTATAAATTAGTTTAATTAAAATTTAAAAAATGAAAACAATTCTTGTAAAAATTAATTATTCATCGAATTTGTTTTTTGTTAGGTCATTAGCAGCTATAATATAATAATACATATAATAAAAGCAAATATTTTTTTCTAATTAAATAATGTCTTCCTTATATTGTATATTTTATTTTACGGTTCAGAGCAGATTTTCGGCAACTGGAGGTCCTGTTTTACAAAAAGAAATTGATGATTAGTGGTAAGTGGTAAGTGGTGGGGAATAACAAACGTCAGTTAAATAAGTGGTGGAGAATAACAGATATCAATTAAATAAGTGGGAGGAAATAACAGATGTCAATTAAATAAGTGGTGGGGAATAACAGATATCAATTAAATAAGTGGTAGGAAATAACAGATGTCAATTAAATAAGTGGTGGGCAATAACAGATGTCAATTAAATAAGTGGTGGGGAATAACAGATGTCAATTAAATAAGTGGTGGGGAATAACAGATGTCAATTAAATAAATGGTAGGAAATAACAGATATCAATTAAATAAGTGGTGGGGAATAAAAGATGTCAATTAAATAAATGGTGGGGAATAACAGATGTCAATTAAATAAGTGCTGGGGAATAACAGACGTCAGTTAAATAAGTGGTGGGGAATAGCAGATGTCAATTAAATAAATGGTGGGGGACAACAGATGTCAATTAAATAAGTGTTGGAGAATAACAGATGTCAATTAAATATGAGGTGGGGGATAACAGATGTCAATTAAATAAGTGGTGGGGAATAACAGATGTCAATTAAATAAATGGTGGGGGATAACAGATGTCAATTAAATAAGTGTTAGAGAATAACAGATGTCAATTAAATATGAGAGGATAACAGATGTCAATTAAATAAGTGGTGGGGAATAACAGATGTCAATTAAATAAATGGTGGGAATAACAGATATCAATTAAATAATGGTGGGGAATAACAAATGTCAATTAAATAAGGGTGGGGAATAACAGATGTCAATTAAATAAATGGTGGGGAATAACAGATATCAATTAAATAAGTGGTGGGGAATAACAGATGTCAATTAAATAAGTGGTGGGGAATAACAGATATCAATTAAATATGAGGTGGGGGATAACAGATGTCAATTAAATAAGTGGTCAATTAAATAACAGATGTCAATTAAATAAGTGGTGGGGAATAACTGATGTCAATTAAATAAGTGGTGGGGAATAACAGATGTCAATTAAATAAGTGGTGGGGAATAACAGATGTCAATTAAATAAGTGGTGGGGAATAACAGATGTCAATTAAATAAGTGGTGGGGAATAACAGATATCAATTAAATATGAGGTGGGGGATAACAGATGTCAATTAAATAAGTGGTAGGAAATAACAGATATCAATTAAATAAGTGGTGGGGAATAACAGATGTCAATTAAATAAATGGTGGGGAATAACAGATGTCAATTAAATAAGTGCTGGGGAATAACAGACGTCAGTTAAATAAGTGGTGGGGAATAGCAGATGTCAATTAAATAAATGGTGGGGGACAACAGATGTCAATTAAATAAGTGTTGGAGAATAACAGATGTCAATTAAATATGAGGTGGGGGATAACAGATGTCAATTAAATAAGTGGTGGGGAATAACAGATGTCAATTAAATAAGTGATAGGGGATAACAGATGTCAATTAAGTAAATGGTGGGGAATAACAGATGTAAAAAAAAACGTGTTTACGAAGATTTTCTAAAAACAGAAGCATTTCTAAAACAATTTAATTAATTTTTGAATAAGATCTGAAAGACAATTATTTGATTTTTGCAAGAATTTCCAAATTCATGTTTTTAACGGTTAAAAAGACGCTAAAATTTCCTGCCCTGATCTTCTAGAACCCTCCCTTCGCTGATGCAAGAAAAACAAGATTTTTAACCAAAATTTAGAACTTTCTAAAAAGAACGTTCCAAATTTTGGTTAAAATCTTGTAAGAAAAAAATATACAATTTAATAAACAAAAAATACCTTTGGCTTTTAAAAGATCTTAACGATAAAAATTTGTTTTTATTAAGTTTACGGCACTTTCTCTTCATGCATACTCATTTCTTTAACGAATCTGTGGAATTACCTTCTTAGATATGACCACCGAAGTTAAGCAACGCCGAGCCACGTGAGTACCTCAATGAGCGACCGCTTAGTAATACCAGGTGCTGTAAGTTTAGATGTGCGGGTGGTGTAATGGATAATGGCTCGGAGTTTTTAATTCACTTACGCGCAAATATCGTTGGGAAAGGTATGAAGCCAGCTGTTCCCCTCAGTTACGGATTAATTAGTCTTGTATCACTAAAACCATTATTATCTACAAAAAAAAAAAAAAAAGAATCTTAGAATTTGAAAATAATTTTGGGGGATTTAAATAGAATGCAGAGGGCTGATAAGCCGTAGAGAACGAATCAATCAACAGAGAAGAAGGCAATTTAAGAAAAAGAAAAAAAACGCTGGGTTTAACAATATTTCGACAGTATGTCTGTCTTAAAGTTATGTTTAAAAATTTGTTAAACATTTTGAAAAGGCTACCCTTTCTTTTTCTTTTATGTTTTTTCTTAAATTGTACCTCCTCATATATATATATATATATATATATATATATATATATATATATATATATATATATATATATAAAGATTGGTGTATACGGAATAATTTCAATAAGCAACAAATACTATTCTTAAAAGAGTGCTCAATACAGAGTAAAGCAAATGTAATCATTTATTCGAAAATTAAATTCAACACCATCACTTGAGAAGACACCAGAAGTGTTCAAACAATATGGCTATTTTTGAAGTGATTTTATAACATTTTTATGTTATTTTCGAATAAATGATTATATATATATATATACACGAATATATACACACTTATACACATCATACTCACTCACTCCCTAATGAGCCAAATGATAACACACATCCACAGCAATACACACGCTTACACATATCATACTCACTCACTCCCTAAGAACCAAATAACACACACACAAACACTAAACAGAGACACATCCCCTCACCAGGTCCAATAAAACTGTCAAACTGACCAGAGAATTCAGAGCAACATGTATCTATCCAGCTCTTATCTCAAATAACAACTTAAAAGAGACTGTTTGACCAACACAAGGATTGTTAAAAGATTCATGTTAAAAAGATAAGAAAATAAAAAAAAAAACAAATGAAAACTACAGACAAAAGTTCATTTTCTCCATCAAGACATTCATTTCTGTAGTTTACTGCTACCAGCAAGCAGAAATATTTCTCCTCCCGATGATGGCCATTTTGGTCGAAACTAGTCGAGGAATCTAAATGGAATAATAATAAAAAAACGAAAGAATATTAATCTACAACCCAGTGTGTCTAAAGATTTTAATTTTTAATTTTTTATTGTTCAATATATATATATATATATATATATATATATATATATAACTTTACTATTTTATTTTTTGTATGAATGATTCATTGTAATATAAATTAAACTGCACCACATATTTGATTTGAAAGAACTGATCCGACCTGAAAATTTTCGGGTGCTGTAAAATATTGGAAGAGTTACGTCAGCCATTTTGATTAATAATAATAATAATAATAATAATAATAATAATATCGCTAATACTGCCGGCCATTTTTTTTAAATTAAAGATATTCGTAATATTAATCATATCTGAAATAAAACTAAAGAAAAAAAGTGAAACTGGTAATTTAAAAAAAACAAAACAAAAACAAAACAAAAACATTTTGAACGCGTTTCTCGTATCTACGTGACTACACATCGTTGGCTTCTCCAAGCATCGACCGACTATTTCAGACAGACAGCTTTAGCAACCATCTTGGTTTTTTTTCACCTTACTTTCTTTGATTTCATTTCTTCCTGTCTTTATATATTTTCGCAAAATTTTTTTCTTTGAAATTCGTATTTCTGCAGCACGTGCCTCGGCCTGCATAAACGTCAAATCAAACTACTGTTTTTTTGTTATTTTGACTCGCCTCTCTCAAAGTGGACGTGCTCTTAAAAGAGAAAAATAAACGAAGAGTAAGCTTATAAAGTAAAAGGAGAAGGAAAAAAAAAATGGAAGCAATGATGGCAGGTAACAAGCAAACCGATAGGGAAGCAAACATGGCCGTCCTTATAACGATGCTAAGGCCCGGACGTTTTCAGGAAGATCACGTCTGTCCGCTGAAGTAAAAATAAGACCTGATAACAGCAAGATGAAAAAAATGGCAAAAAAAAAAAGCAGTAAAAAAAAAAGAAGAAAAAAAAAAAGATAAATTCTTCTTGAAAAACAAAATTCTACCCGAAAGAGAAAACAAAATCCAAACTAAATAAAATATATAAATGTTTGATTTTTCTCACTCAGTTCTCGCAAATTCACGTTCTTACGTGAAAATGAACTTTTAGAGAATGCAGTAACAAATATAAAGAAAAAACAACAAAAAGAAGCAATATTGGAGACGCTATGCTTATCCCACATCTTTTTTTAAAAAAATTCACCCGATACAGTGTCCTGAAAATAAATTCCAATTAAAAGCATTAAAAAACAAAAAAACAAAACAAAACAAAAAAAAAATCAAAGAAGCGGCAAGTCCCTCATCTTTCCCTTTGGGCACATAGAAGAAAGAAATGGCGGATATTTTTTCTCAAATTCCTCAAGTTGAAAAAGCGGTAAATTTTTGTTTATTTGTTTCTCGGCTAGATATTCTTAAATTAATTATTTTTCTGGCTTGTTATTTCTCTGATTAAACACATGAAGCGAAAACTGGTTACTTTGCTTAAAAATCACAACATGGGTGGCCTGGAGAGATTGGTCATTTTGTGTACTTAACCCTACTCTCTCTTTTCTCTATCTCGTTCGGTCTATCTTTCTTTCTTTCTTTCTTTCTTTCTTTCTTTCATCTTGCCATCTTTCTGCCTCTCTTTTTTGACCCCCTCTTTCTTCATATTTCTCTCTCTCAGTTTTTCTTTCTTTCTTTCTTTCTTTCTTTCTTTCTTTCTTCTCGCCACCTTTCTGCCTCTCTTTTTTGACCCCTCTCCCTTCATATTTCTCTCTCTCAGTTTTTCTTTCTTTCTTTCTTTCTTTCTTTCTTTCTTTCTTTCTTTCTTTCTTGCTTTTTTCTCGCCACCTCTCTCTTTTGATCACTCTTCCTTCTTATTTTTCTCTCTCTGTTTTTCTTTCTTTAAACGTTAATGTGCTCGCAGAAATTGTCTGAAGGCCATAGTTGGGGTCTTCTGCTTGTGTGGGATGGTGTAGATTTCTTTTACCAGACACAGGGTCTTCCAGCAGTCACCCTCTTGACAAAGGCGGCACTTCCTCCTCAAGGCACTTGATATAGGCCTCTGTTTTGACTATGAAGCACCGTGGGAATATAAATAGAGTCATAACGTCGCCATCACTAGTGATCGCTCCAAACACCATCGTAATCACCATTAGACTCATCCAACTCTTTCCAAATCCTCTGCACTATCCTCAGATTGACACTGAAGCACTCTGAAATGTTAGTATTAGAGCTTCTGGTGCAAATGCCAAGCAGTACAGCAGGCCAGTTCCAAAATTCTGGCAGAGTGACTTGCGTCATTGTATTCTCTTTCACACAGACGGTGCCCAACTGTTTTTGTCGGTTTTTGAAATATTAGAAAAAAAGTTATCTCGATAATAATTTGGCACGCAGTGTATATATATATATATATATATGTCGACAAAATCAATAACAAACAACGCACATGCACAAAATTAAAAATATAAATTCGCAACAATTTACCCAACGCATCTTATATATATATATATATATATATATATATATATATTAAAGAAAATATATTAAAAAACAAAACTGTTGATAGAAGCAACGTACAAGTTGTCAAAAGGCCTAAATATCCTTATACAAGAGAAAATTTCGAATAAGGACAGCAATATAATAAAAGAAAAAAGAGAAAAACCTAATGAAAAACACCTACTTACTCAGTAAAGTACTCAAGGCCTAGATTACCTAGACAGAGCAAAAAAAAAAAAAAAAAAGAGAAAAGAAAGTGTTATGAACTAAATAGTTCAATAAGTAAGGTTTCATTTGTTATCCCGAAAATTTTCAGGTCGGATCAGTTCTTTCAAATCAAATATGTGGTGCAGTTTAATTTATATTACAATGAATCATTCATATAAAAAGTAAAATATATATATATATATATATATATATATATATATATATATATATATATATATATATATATATATATATATATATATATAACGAGGTACGGTGAAGTAATGGATAGCGGCTTAGATTGAGGAATCAGAGAGCCGAGTTCGAATTCCAGTCGAATCCAGTACAATCACTTACGTGCTAATACATTTGTATTTTCTCTGTGGCTCAATAATATAATCGTCAGACTTTGTCCATTTCATGTGTGACGTCATTTATTTACATTTGGATACGCCATGAGCAGATATGAATGTACGAAATAAAATCATGGAGAATTTTAGTTCAAAAACAGTAAAATCGACCTTGCTCACCGAAACGCTCCTCTGTGGCTCAATTGGTAAATCACGTCAGGCTATATGACGGTTCCGTATAAAATAAAGGTTCGATTCCTGTCGGGGGACGCATATCTTCCATAACAATTTCTCGGACATTCAAGCCGGTAAATGTCGTTAATATTGTTTATTATAAACAGAGCATTTACTTAAATATTTGTATCTATAAAAAGAACGTATAAACATGTCTTAATATAATTGTCGGACTTTGTCCATTTCATATATACACTCCGTGCCAAATTATTATCGAGATAACTTTTTTTCTAATATTTCAAAAACCGTCCAATCAATTCACACAAAATTGTAGGATGTCATCTGCTGTAATGCCGCGAGGTATGTCAAGAATTGCTTCCTACAACTCAGTGTTGCTCCTGAATTGTCGTCCGTTGGCGTACAGTCTTCGCTTCATGATGCTCCAATGGTTTTCGATTGGGTTCAAATCCGAACAATATGCTGGCCACTTCATTTTTTGAGGTCCATCGAAGCCTGTTTCAAATATTCAGTAGTTTTGTGAGCAGCATGTAAGGGAGCATTATCTTGCATAAAATCAATGGCCCTTCTGAAGGCAACTCTTTGCCTTTTCATCCACGGCTCAAGATGCTCCTTCATAAACGCTATGTATGTATCAGCAGTCATTTTGACGTCATCTGGTACTCTCCATGGACCCACTAATGTTTTTCCAATAATACCACCCCAGATCAATATGCCTCCACCGCCTTGTTGGCGTCTCAAACGCTGATGGCGATTCTGTCCGTTCATTACTCAGCCTTTGCATCATCTATCTGGACTATCAAGTGTTGCTCGAGTTTCGTCTGTGAACAAAACTTTAGAGAAGTCAATCTTCATATTGTCCTCGGCACATTTCAATCGATTTTGAATGTGATTTCTCTTCAACGGAGTCTTTGATACAGGTTTTACTGTTTGTTGCTATTTCGCTCAGATACCGACACCGAGTACTTTTAGACACAGTAGGATCCCCAATGCAACTGAAAAGCTCTTGACTAGTAAGTCCAGGTTTATTCGTGGCCTCCCGTTTAAGTCGTGACATGAGACGACGTGAAATAACCCTCGGCTTGCCTGTATTTGCCCTATTGCGTACTTGTGTAGGGTCGGCGGTGAACTTTTTCACTGTTTGATGCCACCTCCCTATCATTTTAGAAATTTCTAGGGTAGACTTACCTTTTGAGAGTTCTGAGGTGATAATTTTCTTTTCAGCATCACTTAAAATGCTTTTACGGCCTATCATTTCACTAAATTCTTAGACTTTTTAATAATTTGGCACGTTCAAATCACCGTGCTGATAACAAATATGGCGCCAGCTTGTTTACATTGCGCAGATCAGTACAAAAATTTCAGTGATTGCGCAGGTCAGTGTTGCCAACATTGGGTGAAAATTTTGTGTGAATTGATTGGACGGTTTTTGAAATATTAGAAAAAAAGTTATCTCGATAATAATTTGGCACGCAGTGTATATATATATATATATATATATATATATATTTTTTTTTAAATTAAGAAATAAGCCAAACACATTACCTTGGTTTCAACTTTACGATATGTTTAGGTGATATGGGCCAAATAATTCCTAATGCTTGAGATCCCGCGTATTCGCGTTTCAGCATTCGCGGCTTCACACATTCGCGGATCTTTCTTTAGAACATATGTACTTGTTATTCGCGGAAACCCCGAATAAATTACTCGCTGAAAACTCTTTCGATTCGCGTATTTTTTTCGATAGAATATATTTAAAATATTCTTGTATTATTTTGCTGTTACTTAAGTGATTTAAAACATATAACGGTCCATTTTATGGTAAAAATTGGCAGAATTGTACTTCTTCATTGTAAAACAATTAACGCAAAAAGATGCGTAGTGCTTGGACATTGTTCTTTGTTAGGGGCTGCGGCTGGGGTCTTAAAAGTGCCTTGTGCTAAGTCTGGGGGCATCATCACAGTTCTGTTTTTAGAAAATGTTTTAAACTTTATATTTTATGTCTTGTT
>CAHIKZ030005241.1:2137500-2187500 GCA_903632075.3 Acanthosepion pharaonis | reverse complement strand
GCCTGGGCGCACTGGTACGCCCTGGGAGATGTCTAGTTGCGCCCTGGCATTTCAGAGGAATATGTGTCCAGATATAAGAAATAACTATGTTTACTTTATTATATTGCTGTACCGGTCTCGTTCATATTTATGCGAATAAAGCTTTTCTGCTCTCATCAAAATTAAGTGCAAAAAGAGAGGAACTTTTCAATGTATTGAGAAGGAAATGAGAGTTTGCTTATCAAATATATGCCCAAACATTGAAGAAATCAAGATTCATCAGGCTCATGTTTCTAATAAACACAAGAATGAATAAACTTAAGGTACGTTTCATTTTTATATTTTTTTATTGCATTATTTCTTTTCTGCAATATTTGACTTTATTATAACATATTTTCCCGAAATTTGTATATAGGGCGCCTACAATTATTGGTAGGATTTCAAGGACGCTCCGACTTCAAAAAGTTCACGAACTACTGCCCTGTTTCTTTGCATATTATCAGCATTAGAAGCTCTCCTGACTGCTGTTTGATCTATGTTTTCATTTGCACCGGACTTTCTTTTCCTCGCTGCAAACTTGGCTCTTTCGACTGCAATCTGGTCTTCTGTTGGCGGAGATTTCTTTTTACGAGGCATAACGTTGCCGTATGCGATAGGCAACAATAAACAGCAGAAGAACTCAAAATTGATCGCTGCATTTAAATATTTCATTAATATTTAAACTTACCTTTTAAAAGCTCAACGATAATTCTTCTACCGCCACTTAATTTAAAGAAAATTTGATGTACGTAGGTCTTTACTTTCTGTACAAACAATTATTTTTATTTCATGGGTGATTTTCGCTAGATTTCGCAATTAATTTCGATTATTCCCAAGTTTAAATCCAAGTTATAAAAACTGTTATCGAGCAAAATAATTCGTTGAAAAAAAAATTAAGTAAAAAAAAAAGACGAAAACTATCGCAGTAATGAAAATCTGGGAATCCCAAATTTCTGTAACATGAGCTATTGAAAGTTAGAGAGTTGTGTCCCTTTAATTGAATAAGTGTGACACAGTGACACACTGACATTGGCATTTATTATATCGAATAACGAGATGTGCTATTGAGAGTTGTGTCCCTTTAATTGAAAACGTGTGATTTATTATATAGATGTTATATATAGATGTACCTTCAGGACGAGATCGATCATGGCCTTCCACAACTTCCTATCTTTTGCAACTGTAAACAATGATTACGCCCTTTCCTGTTTTGCTATCCATTTGCACAAGCTCGTTCGGTACTTTAGCTGCTGTTTCTCGCTCCTGTCTTGAATCCCGCGTATAAGGCGAACAGTGAATCTTAGAAATTACTCGCCAACACAGGGCGTCGTCTAATACAACAGTTGCAAAAAGCTGACCTTAAATCCTGTGATGCATCGGCACTGGTAAGTAGGCTAGTATGTTTGCGCCAGGGATCGCGCTAGGCTAACTGCCTCGGTGTGTTAACTACCGATGTAAATATTTCTAATTGCAACAATTCAAGTATAATGCTTCATTATAGTTATCTATATCTAGAATTTTCAAAATGTGCGTTTGTATGTCTGTGTGTGATCGGATGTTGTTTATGGATTTCCAGTTTTCATTCGATTTTGGTGAAATTTTTTTTTTTGTTTGATAGATAATTCTTCAGTGCCGGTTTTGAGTCCAAATTATTGGCGACAATGGCTCTCCACTACTTCCTGTCCATTATAAGTCTCAGCAACGTTTTACTATTTACTATCTGTGCTTGGATATATATATCTTTCATGAAAACTTTAATAAAAAATAAATAGTTTAAATTATTACAATAATATTATTTATTATTATACAGTTCCCTTTTCAGGGTCACATCCTTTAAATTGTTACCCCTCCCCCGCCATTTGGGAATGTGCCTCTGTTGCACCCAAAATGTCTCCAAAACCTGTCTCAAAATGCCTCTCGTAATGCTTCAATCAGAACCACTGAGTCCGAAGATCAACATAGCCATCGGTTTTCCAGAAGCCTTCAAATACTGAAAACAAGATTGAGAACGCAAAAACGGCCATTTTGAGGGCCAACCCCCGCCTTCAAATTGTTAAACCCCCTCCATTTGGAAATGAGCATCAGTTGCACCCAAAGATTTTTTGATTAATATTGATTTACGGGTGAGCTGACTTTAAACTTAAACTGCTCCAAATGGGCGGCAAAAATTCGCAGTAATGAAAGACACGGGCGGGTTTTTACTGCTGGGAAATGTAATAAAACTACTCTTACCTCTTGATTTCATATCAAAATGCAATATTCAAGAGACGATTACACAATAATTTGCAGATGTATCGCTGAGCAGGAGGCACAAATAATGTAAACAAATCTTTCATTATTGATTTGTAGAACGCAGTCTGCATTCAAACCAATCATTATTTCTCATAGTAGTGTTAAATAACAACATTTAAGATAGCATACAATCTATATTTATAATTAAAATTCATTATCATTATGGAGTTAAATAACATTTACTATAGAATGCAAACTTTATTTTTCAATAATGTATACTATACGGTATTTTTTCGGTATTAAACATCAAAACATGCTTCAGTATCTGTCTATGTTTCTGAGATGAAGTATTATGTACACTATTTACATTATTCGGACTATTGTCCTCATCTTTATCGCCATATTTATTACAACGTTTCGGCCCTTCAGTATCTGTCTATGTTTCTGAGATGAGGTATTATGTACACTATTTACATTATTCGGACTATTGTCCTCATCTTTATCGCCATATTTATTACAACGTTTCGGCCCTTCAGTATCTGTCTATATTTCTGAGATGAAGTATTTTGTACACTATTTACATTGTTCGGACTATTGTCGTCATCTTCGTTGCCATATTTATTACAACGTTTCGGCCTTTCAGTATCTGTCTATATTTCTGAGATGGGGTATTATGTACACTATTTACATTATTCCGACTATTGTCCTCATCTTTGTTGCCATATTTATTACAACGTTTCGGCCTTTCAGTATCTGTCTATATTTCTGAGATGAAGTATTATGTACACTATTTACATTATTCGGACTATTGTCCTCATATTTATCGCCATATTTATTACAACGTTTCGGCCCTTCAGTATCTGTCTATATTTCTGAGATGAGGTATTATGTACACTATTTACATTATTCGGACTATTGTCCTCATCTTTGTCGCCATATTTACTACAACATTTCGGCCTTCTTCAGGTGGTTGGAATGTCGAACTGAGCCCTTTATTTCGCTCACTGGGGTAGACTGTTCTAGTTCCACGTGACATGTTTAATGGATGTCAGTTATTAGTTATCTCCTGTTAATTCCCCTCTCCAAATTCTCTCACACTCTTTGGCTCCTGTCAATGGATCTAACTAACGCCTTTATCCACTGTGCAATGTGTCCTTGAGGACACATGGCATCCATTAAACATGGCACGTAATTAAATCTTGTCAACTTCAAGTCTAGAGTTGGTCGCTGTCTTTCTTTCAGAGCCCCAGGAAGTTCACTTCTTCCACTTTCTCATGCTCATGCAACACCACAGCGTAACCCTCTACTTTGAGTGCCTCTTGGGCCTTGTATTGGATGAACATTAGTAAAAAAAATTATAATCATTTTTTCTTCTGGAAAACTACATTTATAATAAATATTATACAGAAATATATGTGGCGTTCGGCGAAGGAGGGGCGTATTCAACATTTGATAATTTTGCGGCAATACGCGCTTAAAAATTTTAGCCAGTTTTGATCAACATTTCTTTTCATGGTTAGACAAAATAATTGTAAATGTCGGACTGCCTTACACTTAAGTAAAAGAATAACAATAATAATATTTATTAAGAATTTCTTACAGGAAATATCAAGTTTTACGGAAACATTGTTGATAATGTATTTAGTTACATAACAAATAAATAAAAAATATAAATTTTGATGCTATATTCGATTTGTTGTTAGGTATTTTTTCATTTTCTCCTTTGTTATTGGCAGCATTTTTAGAATACTTTGGCTGCAATTCTATGTTTCCTAAGTTGAACAAACTGGAGCTATTTCGTTTACACTTTGTGACCCCTCTTTTCCATTGTTGTTTTTAGATCGCTTTCTTTCAGTCATTTTGATGGGCAATAGCAAAATTTAGAATGATCTTATCCCATTTCAAAAATAAAGCCTTTAAAAAGGAATGTTTTAAATTAATATACGACCAAAAATAAAATGCTTTTTAACAAAATAAAATTAATGATTTCACTATAATTATGAAATTATGGAAGATCATTAAAGCAATTTGACAGCGAGGTAAAGTTGCAGAACAATGGCGATACGCAGAAGGTGTTTGGATCCCAAAAGAAGAGAACTCAGAAAATATCGAGCAGTTTCGATGTATCTCGTTACTGAGTACAGAAAGATTAATATTTTTTAGTGTTATTTCCCGACGGCTATCGGCTTTTCCGTTAAAAAATAGCTTTATAGATACATCGGTACAAAAAGGCGGAATCCCTGGTATGCCTGGCTGCGTGGAGCATATAGGAGTTTTGTCGCAATTAATAAGGGATAAAAGGAGGAATAAATGGGACCTGGCTGTTGCGTGGTTGGACTTGGCCAATGCATATGGGTCCATACCACATAAACTCATGGAAGAAGCTTTAGTTAGACATTACGTCCCAAGTAGCATCCGTGAGCTGATCCTAGATTACTACAGACAATTCCATCTAAGAGTTGCATCCAGTTTGGTTTCTTCAGACTGGCATAGACCCGAGAGAGGAATTATTACAGGCTGTACATTGTCAGCCACGCTTTTTGCTCTCGCGGTGAACATGCTCGTGAAGTCCGCTGAGGTGGAATGCCGTGGCCCCGTTTTCAAATACCGGAGTTCGGCAACCACCCATCCGGGCTTACATGGATGATCTTACAGTCACCACGCATTCTGTTACAGGCTGTAGATGGCTATTACACGGTTTAGAGAGACTGATTGAGTGGGCAAGAATGATTTTCAAGCCAAACAAATGTAGATCAGTGGTCATAAAAAAGGGCCGAGTGGTAAAACACTATTTCACAATAGAAGAGAGAGCCATCCCGACGTTGGCCGATAAGCCTGTTAAAAGTCTAGGTAAATCCTTTTGTAATTCTCTGAAGGACACACCAGCTATCGAAGCTATACGTACTGAAAATAGATAAATCGGGATTGCCAGGGCGCTTCAAAGCCGGGCTATACCATCACTGTGTGCTCCCACGAGCATTATGGCCACTCCAGACATATAGCGTTCCCATCTCGACTGTGGAGACTTTAGAGAGAAGAGCTAGCAGTTTCCTCCGTAGATGGTTAGGATTACCTCGGTGCTTAAGCTTATTGATCATCCAATGCCATCCAGCTGCCATTCAGAGGACTAGTTGAGGAGTTCATGGTGTCACGGACAAGGGAAAGCTACCATTATAGAAACTCCAGAGATCCCAAAGTATCAAGTGCGGGAATAGAGATTAAGACTGGTAGAAAATGGAGTGCTACTAAGGAACTAGTTATCGCAGAAGGGAATCTGAGAGTAAAAGCAATAATGGGTTCAGTTGCACAGGGCAGAGCAGGCCTGGGGTTGATTCCTTCCTACAAATTCGGGAAAAGCACCGTGAAGGAGCGTCAACACCTGATACAGGACGAAGTAAGAGCAGGGATGGAGGAAAAGCGGATGACAAAAATGGCAGGTTATAGCCAGCAGGGCGCGTGGACCAGGTGGGATGGCGTAGATCGGCGGAAAGTGTCGTGGTCAGATCTTTGGAATACCGACTTCAGCCGATCTAGATTCCTGGTTCAGATGGTGTACGACGTATTACCAAGCGCGACCAATCTACACCTATGGGGGGAAAATAGAGTCACCAAAGTGCCCCTTGTGTTCGGGGAGGGGATCACTGCAACACATATTAAGCGGGTGCAGAACAGCTCTGACAGACGGGCGCTATCAGTGGCGTCATGACAAGGTTTTAGAGGCGATAGCACTCATTATTGCTGAAGCTTTACAGAGTAATAAACTCATCTCAGAAAGAAGAGCTATCCGCTTCGTTAAAGCAGTTGCAAAGCCGAGTAAGAAGGTTGCAGGATCCCATTCACTGTTATCGTCCGCGTCGGATTGGCAAATGCGAGTCGATCTCGGGAAACAATTGAAATTCCCTACACATATATCGTCCTCCAAACTCCGTCCAGACATAATCGTTTATTCGGACGCCACAAAACAGATTATTTTGCTGGAGTTAACTGTCCCATGGGAAGAGCATATGCAAGAGGCATTTGAGAGAAAGTATAGTAAATATGAAGGACTCTTAAATGATTGCAGAACTAAAGGATGGCACACTCATTGTTTCTCTGTTGAGATCGGCTGTAGGGGGTTCGCCGGACAGTCAATGATACGAGCCCTTACTAGCCTAGGGATAACTGGACAAAAAAGAAGGTGGGCGATTCAAATGATCCTGGACTCTGTCGCAAAGATCACCAGGTGGTTGTGGATAAATAGGGCTAATGAGTGACCCAAAACTACAAAAAAATCAGAACGTTCCCAATGCAGATGTACATACGTCATAGATGCCATCACTAAATACTTTTAAGGCTGATTAGTATATACATATATATGTGAAATTTGTGAATATAGATGACGAGAAACTTGCGAGAATCAATCTTTCGATTTGCATTCAGTCTCATATGCAATGACTTCATTTTTGCGTCTTACTGGTCTTCCGAGTAGATTTATTTTATTACAAAAACATTCTTACAAGTAATTTTTCCTTTTCTTTAAACGGAATTTTAATTTTTTTTTCCGGTTTCCTTCATGGATTATTATTTTTTTTTTTAGGAGTAACTTATTTTAGCTAAATTTACACGCTATTTTTTCTTTCAACTATTTTTCGATATGTAAATATCTCGATCATTTATTTTGAAGAATTTTAGTTATTTCTTTTAGTTTTTAAACGAATTCCTTCTGGTAAGGATAATTTTTTTTGTGGGGAGGGGGGTAATTTATTTAAAATTTACACGTGTTTTTGTTTTTTTTTAACTCGTATTTAACATGTAAATCGCTTGATTAATTTATTTTTAAGCGATTTTAGTTAAATGTTTTTCTCTTAGCTTTTAAAGTTGTAAATAGTCTGTCATTTAAATCACTCTATTGTAAACGTTTTATTAAGTGTAGTTTAGAAAGGAAAAGAAAATAAGAATAAAAATGTAAAAAGAAAAGAAAGACCAAACAAATAAGTTAGTTAAAAGGGGAGGTAGAGAAAGAACAAGTCGAAAGACGAGCCAATATATAAAACGTTTTTTTTTTGTTTGTTTGTTTGTGTATATGTGTGTGTTTATGTATATATATATATATATATATATATATATATATATATATATATATATATATATATATATATATATATATATATATATATATATATATATTGGTTTGTATTCTTCTATTCTTCCAAAAAACACACCCTATCTTGGCCGCATGTCGGAAGATTAATACAACCCTGCATACCTAATCTATAACTTCGAATAGCCCAAGTGAAGTCTTGATTGGTTGTTGTCTACTGGGGCTACTTATATAATTCATGTCCTAAAGCTAGTGGCAAATTTTTGTTCTAGGTGCGGGCCGAATACTGATCATATTCGGTCGGGTCGCCCGTCGAAGAAGTCTGTTGTTTATTTAGACCCGAAACTTCTAGTGACATGGGAGCAGCAACACTGACGACGCATCTAGATTCAGCACTTAAAGGTGTATTTTAATAATAATAAGTAACAATAATGTAATGATATTTCACAGACAAATCATCTCATTGCATGGTTATGAACTATAAATCTCAACTGAGCATAAAATATTGGATAATCGGCTCTATTTTTTTTGTAAAATACTTGGATATGATAGAATAAAACAAGCAATTTTTCGATTTTTGTTGAATACACCCCTCCTCCGCCGAAAACCTTATACAGGGTGTCCATAGAGTTCGTGTGCACTTTAAAAAATATCATAACTTTTTTTTGTATTTGCGATAGAAATAATTTGTAAAAAAAGGATTAGAAAGAAGTAAATCTATATTTTTTACAGTTTAATTGAAATTATATTTAAGTTTCCACAAGTCCTCCATCATTAGCAATACAAAGGGTAATATGATTTTGTAGTTCACGGAAAACATTTGCCAACTGATTTACAGTAATGCCTGAAATCACATTAGTTATTTTAGCTCTACTTAAAACTAGGTACATTAAACTTTATAACATTTTTTACAGATTATTTCTAACGCAAATACAAATAAAGTTATAAAGTTTTTAAAGTGCACACGAACTTTATAGACACCCTATATATACCACAGCAAAAAGGTGGTTAATTCCAGAAGAGTTCAAATCGAGGGAAATTAATGCTTATGACACTTCTTTCTTTTTTTCTTTCTCTGCCTTTTTTCATTCCTTCCTCCTAATTCTTCGCCTCTTATATTTGTATTTTCTACAAGCATGTGGGGGTTTGGTTGGTTTCCGTGTGTGTCTGAATGAAAACTTTTCGAAAATTAAAAAAACAAAAAAACAACTCGTCCTGGGTAAGACGTTAAACTACGTCCAGCAGCAAACCCTCTGATCAGGAGGTTTTGAGGAGCGTGGAACAACCTCTTAATTGATAGTGTTCCCAGGTCTAACCTGACACGGGGTGGTAGCACCTGTTAGGATCCCAGCTATGGGCAAATAGTTAACTATTATGAGCAATACTTTTTTTGAAAAAAATTATTACCAGCAATATGATTTTAAAGGAAATATATTACCAAAAACAGACTTTTGACAAAATAAAATATTACCAGCAATAAAAATTTATGTCAGCATTAAATAACCCATTGAGGTTGATATGCCGTAAAACAAAATAAACCAAAGAATACATAAAAATGTTGTCGGCATTAAATAAACCTGTGAGGTTGATATGCCGTAAAATATCGTTTATTATTTTAGCTATTATCAATGATCGTTTTATTGTTATTTTTGATTGAATGTAAGGAGGCTTTATACAAGTATCTGGAGTTATAGGAGTGGTTTTATTTTTTTTTTTTTTGGTTTGGTTTATTTTGATTAACGGCATATCATCATCAATGGGTTATTTAATGCTGTCAACATTTTTAGTATAGATTCGTATGAATAGAATATGTATTCTTTTTTATAATTTAGATTGGTTTCTATTCCCGTAATGTTGTCGGCATTAAATATTTAATGCCGTAAAACAACATCAACCAAAGCAATCTAAACCAAAAATACATATTCTATTAAAATAATCCCATTGAGGCATTAATATGCCCAGTGAAACAAAAACAAAATAAAGCAATCTAAACCAAAAATACATATTCTATTCATACGAATCTATCCTAAAAAATGTCGGCATTAAATTGCGCAGTGAGGTTGATTTGCCGTAAAACAAAATACACTAAACCAATCTAAACCAAAAATACATATTCTATTCATACGAATCTATCCTAAAAATGTTGTCGGCATTAAATAACCCATTGAGGTTGATATGCCGTAAAACAAAATAAACCAAAGCAATCTAAACCAAAAATACATATTCTATTCATACGAATCTATCCTAAAAATGTTGTCGGCATTAAATAACCCATTGAGGTTGATATGCCGTAAAACGAAATAAACCAAAGCAATCTAAACCAAAAATACATATTCTATTCATACGAATCTATCCTAAAAATGTTGTCGGCATTAAATAGCCCAGTGAGGTTGATATGCCGTAAAACAAAATAAACCAAAGCAATCTAAACCAAAGAATACATATTCTATTCATACGAATCTATCCTAAAAATGTTGTCGGCATTAAATAGCCCAGTGAGGTTGATTTGCCGTAAAACAAAATAAACCCAACCAATCTAAACCAAAGAATACATATTCTATTCATACGAATCTATCCTAAAAATGTTGTCGGCATTAAATAACCCAGTGAGGTTGATATGCCGTAAAACAAAATAAACCAAAGCAATCTAAACCAAAAATGAAGACATATTCTATTCAACAAAGAATTTATCCTAAAAATGTTGTCGGCATTAAATAACCCAGTGAGGTTGATATGCCGTAAAACAAAATAAACCAAAGCAATCTAAACCAAAGAATACATATTCTATTCATACGAATCTATCCTAAAAATGTTGTCGGCATTAAATAGCCCAGTGAGATTGATATGCCGTAAAACAAAATAAACCAAAGCAACCTAAACCAAAGAATACATATTCTATTCATACGAATCTATCCTAAAAATGTTGTCGGCATTAAATAACCCATTGAGGTTGATATGCCGTAAAACAAAATAAACCAAAGCAATCTAAACCAAAAATACATATTCTATTCATACGAATCTATCCTAAAAATGTTGTCGGCATTAAATAGCCCAGTGAGGTTGATTTGCCGTAAAACAAAATACACTAAACCAATCTAAACCAAAGAATACATATTCTATTCATACGAATCTATCCTAAAAATGTTGTCGGCATTAAATAACCCATTGAGGTTGATATGCCGTAAAACAAAATAAACCAAAGCAATCTAAACCAAAGAATACATATTCTATTCATACGAATCTATCCTAAAAATGTTGTCGGCATTAAATAACCCATTGAGGTTGATATGCCGTAAAACAAAATAAAGCAATCAAATCTAAACCAAAGAATACATATTCTATTCATACGAATCTATCCTAAAATTTTGTCAGCATTAAATAACCCCTTGAGGTTGATATGCCGTAAAATAAAATAAACGAAACCAATCTAAACCAAAGAATACATATTCTATTCATACGAATCTCCTAAAAACATTGCCGGCATTAAATAACCCATTGAGGTTGATATGCCGTAAAACAAAATAAACCAAAGCAATCTAAACCAAAAATACATATTCTATTCATACGAATCTATCCTAAAAATATTAAACAAAATAAACCAAACCAAAAAAACAAAAAACAAAAAAACAACAAAAAAAACCCCAAAAAACAACATTCCTATAACTCCAGATACTTGTATAAAGCCTCCTTACATTCAGTCGAAAATAACAATAAAACGATCATTGATAATAGCTAAAATAGTAAACGAAAGCGTTCGGATATACAGAACATTTGTGAATTTTTACACATTTTATGTCTGGAAAAGTTATCACGTCTACGAACACAAAATAAAATAAAATAAAATGCTTAATCCCAGTACGTTTATCACATGTTGGTCGATCATCATTGGTCAGTCATGTATCATGTGCATTAACACCTTCAACAAATTCAAATGCTGGTACTTATCAAATAAATTGTTTATAATGCAAAAAATTTATGTAGGGGAAACATTACGTGATCTAAAAACCCGCATCTACGAACATAAATGAGATTTGTGTTTGGACAATCATTCAAACTCTCTCGTATTACACAGGAATGATGCTGGTCATAACTTTGATTTTGCCAGTGTCACCCTAATTAAAAAAGAACAGAATTCTTTAGGGAGAAAATATTTTGAAAGCTTAGTAATAACATTATTACCAACTAAAAACACACGCCTAAAACATTAAATGAAATCGCCATTTTTCTTTGAATCCATTCTTAAAGAATCTCATTTATATCTATCTAATAGAAACAGTACGGGCATAAAAACAGCTCCAGATTAATAGAATACCACCCTACTATGCTGACTGACAATACAAAAGAGAAAACATCAGTCTCCTCCAACTAGACAGACACATATACGATTACGAATACTCATAACCGTCCGTTGCCCGCTTAGAAATATTAGAATTTGGGCACCTCAAGGCGGTGTAATGATTTACAAGCTTGTCTTGCTCGAACATTTACGACTCAATAGTGAGTTCGATCCTCACTGGGTGTCCCATACTTTCGGCCTTGTGACCCATCTAAGCTACCCCTAGAAAATTGCTAGACATATTAGAATTTTTATGAACTTATATATATATAGAATTATCTATGGTTTTTAATGCGTGTAATACATGACTGACCAAGGAGAATCGATCCAACCAAAATTGAAAATACCAAAGTTCTGTCTTGTCTTTTTTTTTCTGCACCTCTGACGAAGCTTTAATAAAAGAAAGTGAAACTTGTTAGATTGATAAACGTTTCATATTTGCTTTTATCTTATCACACACACACACACACACACACACACACACACACACACACACACACACACACATATATATATATATATATATATAAGCCAGGTAAGTACATATATATATATATATATAGATAGATATATATGTGAAAAGTTTGCGTTTATATATATATATATATATATATATATATATATATATATATATATTTATTTATATATTATATGCGCGGTACTTATTAGAAAGCGCTCAATATCAGAGATAGAGCTAACATATTTGGTTGGATTGATGTGAGTTTGTGACCCAATACACGCAATCTACATAAACCCAAATTTTTAAAAAAATTAATGAGTTTGTCTGACGATCTCAAAAGCGTGAAACCCAGGGTCACAAACTCACATCAATCCAGCCAAATATATATATATATATATATATATATATATATATATATATATATATATATATATATATATTGCTTTTGGTCTCGTCTCGGGAAGCTGACACCGTTTTTTGCGTGGTCTCTAGGGAATTTTTGCCTGAGCTCGGATTTCCCACTTTAAACTCGGCCTTGTGCCATATCTTGCTGCATGGGTCAGCGGGTAAATAATCATGCACACACACACACACATATATATATATTCATTTGCACAAAACAATTATTAATAAAAATGTTTGCAAGACAGGTTTTCGGCTAATAATAATAATAATAATAATGCTTTAAAATTCGCACACATAATCTCTTCACTGATTAGTCCGGTGACAGAAGTTAACACTACCTGGAAACATCACCTAATTAACGCTTCTTGAAACGAGGCTATTGAATGTCTGGTAGGACAAACACGTGATGGAATTCCGGAGCCTTAAAACTTACGCCCGTTCTCTTCTAATCTAAATCCGCCATATTTTACTCCATCAGTGAGAAATTAGGAGCTTCTGATTTACAAGCCACACATGGTCTCTGTATATTGTACAGACCGTTGATCACTTAACCATGACGTTGTCAGTGTTTTCATTCATCTACACGAGGCTTATCGATCCTATATCTGGCGCATTAAGAGCTGCTTTGACATGTACTATTTAGCGGGCCTGGTACGAAGAGCTATTTATATTCCAAGTTTTAAGGCAGACATTACTACTACTTTTCTCTTTCTTTCTTTCTTTCTTTCTTTCTTTCTTTCTTTCTTTCTTTCTTTCTTGTTGTGTCTCATTTAAGAACGCTAGAACAGTTGGAGCTTTTGTCTGTAACGCTGAATTGAAAGGAGACGTCTTTCACTGAGTTTAATTTTGATATCTCGTCTGGTGATGGCAGATCTCGTCGGGGTGATGGCTGATCTCATCTCTGCGTCTCGTTCGCCCGGGAAATGCGAAATTCCTGTTATTTATTTTTTTTTAACGTTTTTTTATTTTTATTTTTTATCTTTTCTAAAAAGATGTTAAAGTATTAAATTTAGGGTTGAGAAGAAAAAAAATGGAAGGAAAAAAATATAACAAAGCAAGGGTAAATTGTATAGTCTTTCTGAAAAAAGATATCCGATATTTGTCGGAATTTGTGAGATGAGTGATGACGGAAGAACGAGACAACGATAAAAAGATGAATAAAAGAAGAAACGATATAAATGGAACAGAAGAAAAACAGAGAAAAAGAGAGAAAAGGAAAAAAAAAGATAAAAGTATGAAAAACCAGAGCATGAAAATGAACAGACTGAAAACAATGCGATAATATGCATCTAAAAAATTGCAAATTAGTAAAAAATAGTAAATCTATGATAAATACGAATGTCAGTGTGTCACTGTGTTACACTTTTTCAACTTTACTCGTAGAGGCCATAGCCCATCATTTCAAACCATTTTGGAATCAGGCCGACTCCGGAGCAAATTAAAAACATTTCGGGCCGGAACCGGACACGCAATTCTGAAATTTTGAATTCCCAAGTTTTCTTTACTACGATTATTTTCGGATTCCGCCGTCTTAGCTTCTCCTGATAAAACCAATTAAAGGGACATAACTCTCTAACGTTCAATACCTCATGTTCAAATGAAAAAAAATACTGTTCTGAAATTAGTGTTTCAAAATAAAATTCTTCATGTTTTCAACTTTATTCCTAGAGGCTGTAGCCCAACATATCATACCATTTTGGAATCAGGCCGACTCCGTGAACAAATTAAAAACAGTTCAGGCTGGATCCAGACCCGCAATTCTGAAATTTTGGATTCCCAAGTTTTCATTACTACGATTATTTTCGGATTCCGCCGTCTTAGTTTCCTGACCAATTAAAGGGACATAACTCTCTAACGTTTATGTTTGAAAAAATACGGTTCGATTTTTTCACGTGAATTTTTCCAACATATCATACCATTTTGCGACGAATTCTTTTGCACGATAACAATTTTTATAACTTGGAAATAAATTTGGGAATAATCGAAATTAATTGCGAAATCAAGCGAATGGCACACATAAGGTAAGAATAATTGCTTGTAAATTGTCATTAAATTAAGTGGCGGCAGAAGAATTATCGTTGAACTAAACTAAACACAACTCTCAATAGCACATCTCCTTATTCGATATAATAAATGCCAATGTCAGTGTGTCACTGTGTCACACTTTTTCAATTAAAGGGACACAACTCTCTAATTTTCAATAGCTCATGCTACAGAAATTTGGGATTCCCAGATTTTCATTACTGAGAAAGTTTTCGTCTTTTTTTTACTCGATATTTTTTTCGATGAATTCTTTTGCTCGATAACAGTTTTTATAACTTGGAAATAAACTTGGGAATAATCGAAATTAATTGCGAAATCCAGCGAAAGGCACACATGAAATAAAAATAATTATTTGTACGGAAAGTAAGGACCTATGTACATCAAATTGTCTTTAAATTAAAATGGCGGCAAAAGAATTATCGTTGAACTTTTAAAAGGTAAGCTTAAATATTAATGCAATACTTGAATGCAGCGATCAATTTTGAGTTCTGTAGTTTATTTTTGCCTATCGGATACGGCAGCAGTATGCCTCGCAAAAGAAATCTCCACCAACAAGAGGACCAGATTGCAATCAAAAGAGCCAAGGCTGCAGCAAGGAAAAGAAAGTCCCGTGCGAATGAAAACCCAGATAAAACGGTAGCCAGGAGAGCTTCCAATGTTGAGAATATACAAAGACTTAGGGACTCTCAAACTCCTGAACAAGTCGAAAGCCTAATCAAGATCCCTCCGCAGGAGTTAGTTTAAATGTCGCCCGATATGGCGGCTTTTAAGCTAGTTGGTTGATATTTTGAAATAGTTTGCTGCACAATTGACACATTAACAGATAGTTCAAAAGCACAACAAAGCATTGCATGCAGTCCGTTATGTTAAGAACAATTGTTTGTGTTCATTAGATGATTGTTGGAATCTGCCAAAAATTCCTTCTTCATCCAATTCATCTAACAATTCTTTTTCAATGGCTAGCAACATTCATGATGTCAAATTCTTACCAAACAGCGAATTTCTTAACCTTGTCTTTACGATCTTTAACTTTAAAAATGTCCTCTCATATTAGACTTCAGTAACTGATAGTATGCAGACGACTTTATAAAGTTATTATTCTTTTTTATTACACTTGTCTGTGTTTGTTTCTTTATTGCATTTTTATTTTATATACGGGGTGGGGGTTATTTACCCTCGGGAAAGCTGACACCCTTCCTAGTCTGCAACTGGCCTGGAGCTAGACATAGTTATTAGTCCCTTGCCGCGAATGACCAACGATTTAAAACTGTGAGTGTGACCGTTTCTCTTTTTGGTCACTTTATTCCATAGCCAAATGATTTTAACAGCACTAAATATAAATCCAGCGAAAGTCACACATAAAATAAAAATAATTGTTTTTTATGGAAAGTAAGGACCTACGTACATCAAAGTGCTTTTTAAATTAAGTGTCGGTAGAAGAATTATCGTTAAACTTTTAATAGGTAACTTTAAATATTAATGAAATACTTAAATGCAGCGACCGTTTTTGAGTTCTTCTGTAGTTTATTGTTGCCTATCGCATCTACTCCTCCCTAACTATTCTGATGCGATAGAGCGGCTTTGAAGCTAGTACATAACAATCGTATTCTATTAGTAATGCTTGGTTTTACTCCTGACCACCGACAATCCTATTTTTAATCATTTCACCCCCAAATAAGGAAATAAAGCCACTAAGACGCAATGTGAAAGAATATAAGAAAAGGAGAAATATTATTAAGGGATGAGAAGAATAAAAGCAAAGGAATTAAGAAGATAGAAGATAACGATTAACATTGCATTAAGATGTTTTTAAATTTTAAAGCTGGTCGAAAAGCAGAGTCCGGTGAGTAGTTCCTTCATTAAGCAGTACGAGTACGAGAAAAAAATATTAGCCTAGAACTTACAGTTATATCTAGCCATTTCAACTGCAAAATGATGAGACCTTACCGCCAATCTAGCACTGCGCTTAAATTCATAAAGTCTAAGTACCACAGAGAAAGGTTAATCAGAACAATTACGATGAAAGTATTTATAGAAAAAAAATCACAGAAAAGCTGCCTCATTTGCAATGCATTTCTATAGTAAATGTTTACATATATATATATATATTATTTTAAGGTTTATGTTTATACATTCTTATTATAGATACAAATATTTAAGTAAATGCAGTGTTTATAATAAACAGTATTAAACAACATTTACCGGCCTGAATGTCCGAGAAATTTTCACACAAAATATTCGTCCTCCGAAAGGATTCGAACCTGTATCCTATACGGAATACATCATTTAGATTGACGTGCCGTTAACCGATTTGGCCACAGAGGAGCGTTCGGTTAGCAAGGTCGAATTTACTGTCTTTGAAGTTCAATCTTCTATGAATCTCTCACGTACATTCATATCTGTTCATGGCGTATCAAATGTAAACAAATGACGTCGCACATTATATATATATATATATATATATATATATATATATATAAAGAAATATATATAATAATAATAATGGACTCTCCCGTCGGTTTCGACGTATGAGGATTTGACAGCTTAGTTGATTCAGTTATGAAATTTTGTGCGATAATCTTAAGTGGCATTTAAGACCCGCTAGTGATTTACAAAGGAGGCCACATATAGAGCAAGAGTGAGGATTGTGAGATGAGATCACTGTTAGATTGACTGACCTTTTAGTTCTTGCTCTTGCTTCTTGAAGATCATTCAGACAAGCAGATTGAAAACTGCCGAGTCCACTAAAACACGTTGATCTCCATTCTACCCGCTCCAAGGCTAAGCGCTCAAGGTTGTTATGTGGCATATTGACAGAAATATACTCTTAAGGTGTGCTATATTTATGTGATAAAGTGCTCAATATCAGAGAGAGAGAGAGAGAGAGAGAGAGAGCGTATGTAAATATAAAAGTGAACATTGGCGTCAACACTTAGAGGCGACAGTTTCATGCAATCGCCAGGCCATGCAAATGACGCAATCGTCAGGCCACGTGGCCTCACGATTTCGTCTAGCATGAAACAGCCTGTCGCCTCTAAGTGTTGACTTCAATGTTCGCTATATATATATATATATATATATATATATATATATATATATATACATAATATCCATATTCTATCTAGTCTTGACGATAGACTACATTCGACAGCAAGGCCTCTCATCGGAAGATTGGAAGTTTTGAGTATGTGGAATCACCTGTTAATTGCTCTTGTTGTCAGCTTCACCTTCATCTGGAGTGGCACTACCTGCTAGTGTTCCAGCTATGAGCAAAAAGTGGACCCACAAACAAAAAACAAAACACGATGAAAGTTTAAAAATATATTTTTTATCGTATATTTTTTATCCGCAAAATATTTTTATATAAAAAAATTACGAACAATACCCATTTATAGTAAAATTAACAACCAGACATTTTATAGTTAAATGATCAATAATACATTTTAATTGTAGTCGAAGTCATACAATTGTGTCCAAAATATATTTAGTTGAAGGAATAAAGTTGTGTTCAAAATATTTAGATTTCAGCATTAAATAACCCATAGAGGTTGATATGCTGCTCAACAAAATCAGGCGTGGCTGACCACATATGGAGAGAGAAGGGAGATCACCACCCTCTGTGGGATCAGGTTGAGATCATAGACAAGGAACACCCCTGGAAAATTCGTAAACTTAAGGAATCAGCACATATGCTAGGCCACAAATATCTACTGAGCCGACCAAGTATAGAAATGAATACAATATGGGAACCAGTAATAAGGAGTGTCAGAGAAAAGCAATAAAAAAAAAAAGTTGCAATATGAGCTCTGGTAAAACATGCAATAACAACAGTAAAAAATTGCAATATGAGCACTGGTAAAAATGGTTGCTGAAGACATTAGGTTTATAATACCGACAAATTCATACACAGATGTCCTCAAAGACACATGGCACAATGGATAAAGGCGTTGGTTAGATCCAGGGTCAGGACCCAAAGAGTGTAAGTTCAATATCCTAACCAAACCATTAAGACAGTGGAGAACTTTCGGAGGGAAATTAACAGGAGATAACTGACATCCATTAAAGACATGGCACGTGGAACTAGAACAGTCTATCCCAGTGAGCAAAATAAAGGGTTCAGTTCGACATTCCAACCACCTGAAGAAGGCCGGAGCGTACAACGGCCGAAACGTTGTAATAAATATGGTGACAAAGATGAGAACAGACCGAATAATGTAAATAATGTACATAATTCTTCAACCTAACCAAGCCAATCCTATTTTATCAGCAATGCTTGGATTAATTCCTGACCACTGACAATCCTTTTAACTTCACTTACAATGCATTTCTATAGTAACTGATTATATATTATACATACAATAATCATATTATATCAATCATGCTTGATTTACTTCCTGACCATTGACAATCCCTTTTGTATCCTATGAAATATTTATATTATCTCATTAATACCCACTGTGTCTATAGATAATAACGTTTGCTTTTAGTTATTATTGTTAATAAGGGCTTTAAAAATGGATAACGAAATTTGAAGTATATTCAAAAGAAAATTTAAATAGAACTTTGAGGAAAACTACGCTTTATTCGTGATCTTTTTTTTAAGCATTTCACCCCAAGCAAGACGGGAAGCCACTAGCACGCAAGGGGTTACAGAGAGTTAGAGCGAGAGCAAAGAGGAGTGATAGAGGAAAGGATGAAGAGAAGGATAGGCGATTGATCAAGGTATCTGGAGACGTCGATTGACATTACATTTAAATAGTTGGAGATTATAGCTATCAGGGAAACAGCAAATGGTGAGGGTGTTCCACAGGCGAGAAGTGCGAGACATGAAGCTATTGGAGTAGAAGAGACGGCTACATATAACAGTTTCTACAGTGAAAGGTTGAGAGCGAGATGCCAGCCTAGTTGAGCGCTTAAATTCATGAAGTCTGACAACCAGCGAAAGCAGCTCATCGGAGCAGTTACCGTGAAAGTATTTGTAAAAAAGACAGAGGGAGGCGACGGCACGTCTGTGAGAGAACGACTGCAGACGAGATGCCAGATCAGGGCCAACTACATTGCATATCCGTCTCTGGATTTTATCAAGAACCTTGAGACAAACATAAGGGGCACCAGACCATATATGGCAGCAATACTCCATGCAAGGGCGAATGGTTGATTTGTAGATTTGAAGGATCGACTCCGGCGAGAAAAATTTCCTGTCACGGCACAGGGAGCCGACTTTCCTTGCGGCGGACGAAGCAATTGACTCAATGTATTTGTTCCATCTCAGGTCAGCAGTCGATGTGAGGCCGAATAGTCGCAAAGAGTAACTCTCGAGGAGTTGATTGAGTAATAGAGAGCAGTTTTGTTTTTGAGGCGTTAACAGGAATAATGGAATGACTTACTTTGATATTCTTGTAGAAAATAATAGTCACAGTTCTTAGATAGAAACTCTTTTCCACTCCTTATTCGAAGGTGACATTATTTCTCAAATTTGAATGTTTTCATTTGTACCCTCTTCTTTAAATAACGACGTGAATTCATACCTATGTTATTGCAGTATTTTGTTGAAAATTTTAAGCTAAAAATTTTCAGGATGCAGTCTGGAAATTCCTTGGGTATCTTATATTTTTTGTAGAACTTGTAAAGAACTTATTTAATAATTAACTTGTGGAGTTACTTCACTTACCTTCCTAAAAATCCGCCACTAGAGGACGCTCTGTGAACCTTTAAATACACTGTTATATTTTCTATCATTCTTTTTCTCCTATTTTCCTCAGGGACGGTAACATGTTGGTCAAACGTGGAGAAAAGCGCGCACGCGTGCCAGCACCTTTTTCTCCACATTCCGTTATTATTTGCTTTTGCCTATTTTACTTAGACACGCTATGATGTTGGTCTATCGTGAAAACGCGTTTTCCTACATTGGGAAAACGGCCATATTAGGAAACGCTCACACAAACGCAAACACAAAAGAAAATACAAACGCGCGCACAGACACACATGTACTTACGCAACTTTATTTTCTCTCGAACTTCGACACACATTTTACATATACGAACAATTCATTTGTCTTTAAATATTTTCATGCACTTTAGTTTAATAGGTTTTTTTTTGTCAGAAAATTTGATAATTTCTAATTATTCATGTAAGCATAAGAAGCAAGGTTCATTTAAAGGTTTACAGGGTCTAGCTTTTTTTTTTTTTAATAATATTTTCCATTTTACCGTAGGGGTTTTGTTAACTTCTTTTAAGTTCCAAAAATATTTAGAAAGTAACGTCCTATTTCTGTACGCGTTATTGGAAAAAGATAATACATGTTGGTACCGCCTAGTTTTAAAGGAATTCTTGGTACTTCCGATATAATATTTTTTAACTGTTGGGTTTTCTAAAGTAGAAATAGAGCTTGGGTAAACAAGAGAGTCTGTTTGACATTGTGACAGTGGGCATTCGTTAGAATTTCTACAATTACACTTGTTGGTATTATCTGCGTTTGTTGCTTTGGAATGGGTGTTATTACTCAGGTTTTTGTATTGATTTAAAATCTTATTATTATGTTTTTGTGTTGTGGCCTATTAGAGACCAGAAAGAAAAACACGGAAGACGAAGGTAGGTTGAGCAAGTGTATTGAAATAACAGAACATATATACAAAGTAGGAGTGTGATAAGTCAGCAGATAAAAGTGTCCGTCCGAACGGTCAGGTTACACCGCGTCTCGACTACCCAGAGGACCTCTCTCAGGTTAGTATTTAAGAAGAAGTTCATTCTACTGTAGGTAGGTCACCATAACAGTTTTTATGTTTTTGAAAAAAAAATATATATATATATATATATATATATATATATATATAATTCACCTCTTCCCACAGCTATGGGTTAATTTGTAGGACAGTTAATGATTATTATCAACAAAAAATAATTACAAATAAAATCTTTTTTCTGGCTTGAAATAACCGGCAAATGGTTGATAAACCGTAAAAAATCAATCTATTATTTTTAAAAGCTTTTTGAAGTCGGAAATCTCATACTTGTTCACACACACACACACACACACACACACATATATATATATTCCTTATATATATTCCTAATATATATATATATATATTGGGTGTATATATAAAGGGTTAGCATTAGGTTTGACCCGAAGTCAAACCACCCTCCATCCATAATTAAACATATACCCTCATCAATAGAAAATAGAATTAGCATTAACTCCGCTAACAAGGAAATATTCCAACAACACAATGGCTTCTATAACACTGCCCTAAAAAATAGTGGTTATAAAAATGCTAACATTAACTATAGAGAAAATTGCACTGGCCATAGGAAAAAAAACAGGAAAAGAAAAATCCTTTGGTACACCCCTCCGTTCAACCAAATGGTTAATATTAAACTAGGACAAAAATTCTTAAACCTAATTGATAAACACTTCCCCACCAATAGTAAGCTTAGTAATATATTCAATAAGAACACCATAAAACTGAGTTACAGCTGCTCTGAAAATCTTGAACGTATAATAAAAAAACACAATAATAAGATCTTGAACAAACCCCCATGCCTAAACAGTATTAATAAAAACCCTGCACTTAAATCAGACAATAAAAGGGAAAAATTATGTAACTGTAGAAACCTAGAAGACTGCCCATTAGAAAATAAATGCTGCATTAAATCTGTGGTATACCAATGTACTATATCATCCATTGAGAGTCCTAGCACTAATATGATATACATTGGGTCCACGAAGAATGATTTTAAAGATAGATGGAGGCAGCATAAGTGCTCTTTCAATAATATAAATAAAAGAAATCAGACTTCCCTATCTAAATATTTTTGGCATCTGAAGGAAACAAATAGGACACCTAAAGTTAAATGGAAAATTATTAACAAGGCTAGAACATGTAAAACTTGGGATGACCCATGCCCTTTATGCCTCCATGAGAAATTGCACATAATTAAGCTTCTAAATAATAATAATCTATTAAACAATAGACACGAGTTAACGGTTTTTTGTAGGCATCATCAGATTTTTGGTTTGAACTATTAGCTAAAAACTAGCATACAATATAATAACTTGTTTAATCCATAGCCCACTCATCAGATTCATGGTTTGAATAATTAACTAAAAGCATGCATACAATATAACACCCTTCATAATCCATAGCCGAAATAAATAGTTTAAATACCCTAAAAAAAGATAACCCTTTATGAAGTCGTCAAAAAACAAACGTTACGACAGTTTTTTTTATATGCACAAATCCCTTTCATAAAAAATAAAATAAAAAAATAAATAAATCTCCATAGACATGCAAACTAGACGAGGGTTAATACATCTTCCGTTTCAAATTTAGACACCCCCAACTTTCACTGACTTGACATCTACGAAAGTAACTCTATACTGATACTTATTATTAACACCCAACACACGCCTACCCAACTTAAACAATTCGCCCTAGCTGTTACCATGGAAATTTTGATTTCAATTTTTAAAACACGTAAATTTCAGAAACACGTTATTCCAAGAAAAATTTCGCTTGAAGATGGAACAGAGCTTATTTTAACTTAATTTAATTTAAATAATTTAAATAATTATATTTATGCTCTACTTTTGTATCGAGCACTATTTTTAAAAAAATAATAACTAAAATACTAAGGGACTTTGGATTATTTACGTAACCAGTTCCTTCCTATTTTCTATATATTTTCACACACACACACACACACACACACACACACACATATATATATATATATATGTGTGTGTGTGTGTATATATATATATATATATATATATATATATATATATATATATATATATATATATATGTATTAGGAATGTATTAATTTATTAATCCGATATATTTTATTACCTAAACATTACTTTAGTGGATACCAATATTTGGTTAGATGCCCTGTTTTTATTTCTTTATTAAACAGTATATTTATTTATTTACAACTACCGGCCAGAATATTCGATAAATGGAGCATTATAAAGTACAGGCTCTCAAGAAAGCAGTTGAGCGACATGCTCCATAAGTTTTCTATGGGGTTGAGGTCAGGAGATTGGGGCGGCCATGTCAAAACACTCACCTGCTTCTCATCAAGGTATTCCTTCATCAATTTTAATTTGTGACAGGGAACATTATCCTGCATAAAAATGAGCTTGGTGGGGGTCGATTTGCACCCTTTCAGCAGAAGGGAGCAGACAAGACTCTAAAATTCTCTTGTACTGCTCGCTCCTGAGGGTCTTTTCAATAGGTTTTAAGAAACCAGTTTTCTATGAAAAGAAAAGCATCCCCAGAACATTATACTGAATGGATGTTTGACAGTACTTACTGCTAAATTCAAAGATTATATATATATAAATCTAGTGAGCCAGACCAACCTACCCAGGTTTCACCTGTTCCATCTTTAAGCGAAATTTTTTTTGGAATAGTTTCCAAAAAAATAGATTCCCCAAAAAATAGATTCCCCAAAAAATTTCTCTTAAAGATGGAACAGAGCTTACTTTAATTCAATTCAATTCAAATAATTATATTGAAGTTTTCGGCTCTTGTTTTGAAACATGAGACCTCTTATGTAGCGTGTTGGAATCATATTTTAAAAATATAATAATTATATATAATATATATATATATATATATATATATAAGAGAGAGAGAGAGAGAGAGAGAGAGAGAGAGACGGTGGAGTAATGGATAGCGGCTTGGATTGAGGAATCGCAGAGCCGAGTTCGAATTCCAGTCGAATCCATTACATTCACTTACGTGCTAATACCCTTGGGAAAGGTATGGGTCCTCTTCCTCTTCCTCCAGCTATGTATAAAATAGCAGGACAGACTTGGTTCTATAGCCTTGGATGGCAACTGGTCTAGGAGAAGGACAACTCTGAATTCAAAACCTGCGGTGGGACGTTTGGGGACCTTGTGGCACTTAGTGCACCAGGTCTCTGTATTCGTCCCTTCAAAAAGTGTGGATGGTCCTGCACGAAGCCCTCACCACTATAATCAAATCTCATGTGCCGGTGTCGGGCTGTTGGTTTCCTGGAAACTGATCTGCTTGACCCTCATACGTCGAATCTCGACGGGAGAGTCGGTTATATATATATAAAGTCTTTGAGTGTGTGTTTTTTCTTCAGAAAGTGGGATTTTTAACTATGTATATGCCAGTGACGTGATGATGAAACATCAGTGGGAACTGAAGCTAATGGGCTGGGTGGAAGATTCCCCCAATTCACTGGGCACGTCCACTGACCAAGCCGAGCCTTCAAGTTAAAGAACATCGGCTATGCTTTGACCTGGAGAGGGGTGGACTTCGCCAGGCTTATTTGTCAAAACCCTCTCCGCATGTATTAATACCTATCCAGCATTTCACTTAAAACTAATCCGGTGAGTAGCTCTGCTGAGAAATTCTACGGCAACACCCTGTCATCGTGATGATCATAATATGTATATATTTGAACGAATTTTCGTATGTTTTTCTTGTGTATATATGTGTTTACTGCTATTAAGTATTGTGACATGACAGTGATGAGATAATTTCCAGGCCATCCGTCAAATCTATAAATCAACCATCCGTTCTTGCATGGAATGTTGCTCTTATCTATCTATCTATCTATCTATCTATCTATCTACCGCAAACTGCTCATATCTATCTATCTATCTATCTATCTATCTATCTATCTATCTATCTATCTATCTATCTATCTATCTATCTATCACAACCTGTTCATATCTATCTATCTATCTATCTTAGTCTGTTCATTATCTATCTATCTCTCTCTCTATCTATGTATCGATCTATCTATCTCAGTATGTTCATCTATCTATCTATCTATCTATCTATCTATCTATCTATCTACATTAAAGACTTCTGTACATATATATGCAGTAATGATGACACATTTAATATTTTTAAAGATGGTATAATTTGGGCTGTAATTGATCGAGAAATAACAAATATATAAACAAAGCCGACACGCTGAATGATAAATGGACCCTCTGGAGCGGATACACATTTACGGTGGGCTTGTCAGTTGCATTCAGTAGCAAAATTGCTTGGATGATAATCAAGAGAGCTGATTTTCTATTAAAACTATGGAGGCATTTTTTGGCAGCTGAAATTTAAAGAATTAATTTCGAAGAATGAACTCATACACAAAAGAGACATATTTAATTCTTTAGTGACGCCATTTTTAATTAAGTGCGGACTTAAGATGGAGATATAAATAAATTAGACGTAAATCATTGATCTCTCTATCTTACTATTTGCCACATAACAGCATCTCTTTCGAGAAGATTGACGTACTGTTTCCCTGAAGAAACTACAGTTTTTTCTCGTCTGATTCCATCTTTCAAATCTATAAATCAACCATCCGTACTTGCATGGAATATTGCTGTCATATATGGACTGATGCTTCCGCTGCACTTCTCGAGGAACCCTGACAATATCCAGAGAGGAATATGCAATGTGATGGGTCCTGATCTGGCATCTCGTCTACAGTCGTTTTCTCACAGACGTGCTGTGGCTTCCCTCTGTCTCTTTTCTACAAATATTTTCAGGGGCAACTTCTCCGTCGAGCTACTTTCGCTGATTCCCGGACTTCATGAATTTAAACGCGCTACCAGTCTGGCATCTAGGTTCCACTCTTTCACTGTCAAGACGCTTAAATGTAACCGTCTCTTCTACTCTTCTCCGACACTTCCCGTCTGTGCAACTCCCTTCCGCTCAATTGATTCCCCGATGACTATAATCTTCAAATATACAAGTGTAATGTCAATCGACATCTGACACCCTGAGCTTGTTCCACGTCCTTCTCTGTATCCTTTCCTCAGACACGGCTCTTTACTCTTGTTCTCAATCCTCTGTAACCCCTTGCGTGCTAGTGGCACTCCCGCCTTGCTTGGAGTGAATTGCCTTAAAAAATGTCTGGAAACGAGAAAGACAGACAGAAGCGGGTTTATGTCTTCTTGGTGAAATTCTTTAAGCCATCAACGCACATCAAAACAATTACTTCAGGGAGACTGTCAGTCGTTACTAAAATAAAACTCCTACCCTAGGGTTCGTTTTTTTTTTTGGTAGGTGGGGTAGGAGCTTTACTTCACAGCCCCCACAAAAAAAAAAAGAGGAAGCACCCACCACGACCTGAAGGCGTGAAGTGAACTCTTTATCGCTCTCCCTAGCCTCAATTTAAAGCTGACGAAAAGGAGGAAGTTTTTTTTTTTTTTAGTGACGATGATCCAAGGTTTGTTAATGAAGAGGCCTTTTAGCGGTTTGTCGATAATGACGATGTATGAACGCGGCCTTCCGGGCGATCTTGTAAATATCGCTCTGACGTTACGAGCGATGGCTTCGTGGTTTGCGTTTGGACAAGCCGCTGTTCAGTTTGGTATAAGGTTCAAATATTGTTATAAAGATAATCGAGCAGTCGGTATCCGATTGCATCCGAACATCGGGAACGTGACCCTTTCTCCCTACGCCCTTTTTTCGACTCTGGTGGAGGTGTCGCAGATGACTGTGCAGGCTCAGTCCTTCTCCCGAAGAGTAAGCAAAAAGAGTTTGATGAGGCCATTCCAGTGAATTTGATTTTGGTGGACAACGAGAAAATTTTGGTGGGCAAAAGAAAATAAATCATCGTCGGCACCCGATCACATCCGATCATCGGGATCGTCATCCTCTCTCCCTATTTCCTTTCTCTCCCCCCTCCCAGATCCAGGTGACGGTCGATGGAGATAGCTGTGAATCAGAGTGAGTTTGACGAGTCCATTCGCGAGAATTTGATTATGGTGGGCAAAAGAAAATAAATCATCGTCGGCACCTGATCATATCCGATCATCGGGATCGTCGTCCTCTCTCCCTATTTCCTTCACCCCAAGCTTTTGGTGACGGTCGATGGAGATGGCTGTAAATTAAAGTGAGACTGATGAGTCCATAATTTGATTATGGTGGACAACTCTGCACGACGAAGAAGCCGACACAATTGGACAGAAAGCGCCTCCCACCGCGACCCAAAGTGGACAGAGACGGGCGAGATCTGGCAAACCTGATTGCATCGGACTGTCGAATGCTTGGTCTCTCAAGGTCCGCCTTGGTTACGCCAGCCCGACTGGCGCTGTCCTCTCCCACCGGTTTGGTCGTTGGGATCGTGTAGATCTTTACCTATTCCAGCGATGGGGGTCTTCAGAGATTGGTCACGTTCAGTTTAGTCTCCCCTCCTCGACCTTACCCCCATGGGTGGCCATAGAGAAGTTGCAACTCAAGACAGCTTCACTCTTGCGATCATTGGGAGACACAAACCCTCTACCATGACAAGGAATATCTTTATAAAAGGCAGGATGTGTGCGCGTGTGTGTAACGAATGCACGGCCACAATTTTCGACGGATTTGCACCAAAATTTACATGCACATGCTCCAAGTTAGCAGGAAGACCAAGACCGACTTTGCAATTCCCAACTCCCATCGATAGTGGAAATAATCGATTTTTTCATGCTTCTACGGCAGTTTTCATGTAGTTTGCGGCTATTTTCTACTGGCCAGAGTGAGAGCCTATAGCTGGCTGCCAGGAATAGGCAGGAAGATTCTATTGGCCAGCGTGAGAGCCAACAGATGACTGAAACGAATGTTAACTAGCATGATAGCATGCAAAAAATCGATAGCTGCATTCGTCACAAAACGTTGATTCTGATTCCGCAGAACCGGGTTGGGTGTGAAAAAGTATTTGTTGTTAACATTCTTTTTTCATTCGGTTTTTTTCCAGTTATGGGTCCTTTTTTTAAAGCTGATTGGTTTGTGTTCATTTTTTTTCGTAACAGATTTAATGTTTAGTATAGAGCTTAGAAAAAATTCGCAGTGTGAGATAGGCAAGAAGTAAGGCATGTAGCAACATCAGCACGGCAAAGGGCACTCCTTTAAAGGCAAGGAAGGGCAAAAATATTTTAGGTCGAGTGATAGCGATTCCTGTATGAGTCGTACGATTTTTGAATCAAACACGGGCAACGCCGGGCCATGCTGCTAGTGTGGCAATATATTGTTAAGAAATCGTGTCGGTCGAATTACAGAAGATGATATGCAAATTTTCTTTGGTTGCTATTTCACAAGTGTAGGTTTTCTGTCAATTGTCTCATGACTTTTTGAACTACGAAGTAGAATAAAAGATTAACAATAAGTATGATTTGATTTTTTATTATATATTCGTCATTCTATAAAGCATTAGCTAGATTTGAAATCATTTTTAAGTCCATCAAGTACTTCTGTTGCCTGATTTAATAATATTACAGAAAACTGATTTGGTTATTTGCATCTTAGAAATTGATAGAAAAAACTGAAGGTGTCTGTATATTTATGAAATTCTCTCGCTGCCATTCTTTTGTTCTGTCTTCTTTACTTTCTTTTTATGTGTCGTTTCCTTCCAGGACGTAGGCGATCATGGCTCTCCACTTCCTCCTATGTCTTGTAGCTCTCAATAAGTTTCGTGCCTTTGCCAACTCCCCCAGACTACGTTTTGCTATCCACTTGCTTAAAGCCGCCATGTATGTCATGCGTTGTTTTCCCTTGTCTCTTTTCCTCCTTTATTCGACCTGTGAGTATCAGATTCTCCAGGCCCTCTTTTCTCATCAAGTGTCATAGAAATGTCATCTGCCTCTTCTTTATGTTAAGCATAAGCTTCCTCCTTGTTTGCATCCTCTCCAAGACCTCATCGCTGCTCACACGCTCGCTCCATTTTACTATTTGTGTAAATGGTAAGGTGAAATGACCAGTTGAGGCTCTAGGTCACTACAAAATAGAGCAAATGTGCTCTCAGGAAAAATAAATGGCCAATTATTATTTATGAAATCTGTAACTGCGTTTTGGACATGCTAAAATCGCTTTAGTCAGTTTTTGCTTTGTATAAGATAAGAGAGCCTATTTTAAAGATGGCGTCATCTTTTGCAATATAGAAAAAGGAGTTTGGTATAAAATATTCCTCTTCATATTTTCTGTTTTGTCGAATAATATTTTGCTGTAGTAGCATTATGTTCGATTATATGTATTTTGTATATACCTAAAAACATATTGATGTAAAATTATCTGACGAGTCGGTAAAAAGTACAAAAGCGATTTGCAAATGCTGATTTTGCGCATTAAGATAATTTACATAAAAGGACAAAATCATATCCTTGGTGTTTGATGGCAATAAAAGAGTAAAACAGGTTAGACTAGATTAAAAGATTGGCAATAGACATGTGTTGCTCTTTATTTTATATTAGCCATTCTACAAAGCATTAGGTAAATTGAAATAACTTTAGGTTCATCATGAACTTCTGTTGTCTCATTTAATAATATTACAGAAAACTGATTTGGTTATTTGCATCTGATATCATCAGGCAAAATCTTCTTTCTGAACAATCTACTAGATACAGTATATAATATGTATTTGGTTTTTCTCTTTCTTTATTTCTCAAACAAAATGAAATAATTTCAAGCAATATCAAATGAAAAAATTACACTACTATTAAAAACTCTATATTTAAAAAAAACTCTTGTTAGTTTAATTTTCAATATTTATTAACAATACTTGTATTCATAATTAGATGATTTATTTTTGAGGCATTTCATTTGTTTTTGTTATTGCAAATTTAATAAGCAGTTATTCCTAAAATATTCATTTAACCTGAAAATTATTCAGAAAAGTGTTGTTTTTAAACATTTGCTTAAATTTATGTTCACTTTTAATGAGATTCATATGCATATTTAAAAGTTTATGAGAAGTAATCCATCAGTTTCAAGTTCTGAAACTAATAAATGCATTTTCTTTTACAGATTTGTTAGGTCATAACATTTTTGTTATTGTTCCAACTATATTATTAATGATAGCATAAATTAACAACCTTTTTTCAATGTAAACATACAATTAGTTTTCTGCATTTTAAAAATATTGTTAAAAAGTTAAAAACTTAGATGTCTTTAGCAATTTATTAGAATATATTTTGATCTTGTTTCTAGCATTGATTATTATTTGAGATTCCATACTGACAGAATGACACTTTGTTTTCTCAATTAGGAAAATTATACTTCCGAATATTTAAGTTTCCATTCATTTTGCTTTCTTTTTTAACTTTGCTGTGCATGTCTATAGGAAAATAAGAATTTTATTTTCTAACTGAAGAAAATATGCTAAAAATGATATTTAGTTAGAAAGAAATTTTTTTTGTTTTTTACAGTCACTGTAAATCTTGAGTCAATTGGTATAAATGTCCCACCACCTTTGCTTGTCTCCCTTGAATCATTCAACTTAAAGGATTATCTCATTTGCAGTGACAGGTGTTTTTTGCCAAACGAATATTGGTTTAGTATTTCTTTTAATAAATCCACACTTCTTGTTTACAAAGGGACCAATTTTTATTGCTTTCTCTCTTGTAAACTACAAATATGTGTATTTTAATTTCATATCAAATTTTAAGTTGTTAAGTTTCATATAGCTAATATATGCTGCCTAATTTCTTTTTTTTCTTCTTCCAAATATCAAATAAAGACCAGACAAATTTAATATTGAAGGAGGAAATGGAGAACTTTTGCTTAGTGATATCTTTTGTCATCTACTTTGCTTTTACAATAATGTCAAACAATAGCTTGTTTGTTTTTTTTCTTTTAAGATTTTAATCTTGTTAAATATTTATCAGTGTTAAGCTAATGTTCATTTTAGTGCTTTGAAAACCAGTGCAACCTATTCACCTTTACTATGAAAAAGCCACTCATAATCAGTGAAATTCAATACTCATAGTACCAATGATTGCAAAAGCTTTTCTTTATTGTTTGAGATTCTATATTGGCAAAATAACAATGTTTTCTCAATTAGAAATGTATAATTATAATATGTCTTTGGTTTTTCTCTTTCTTTATTTCTCGAACAATTATCGATAATAAAGTAACTTATTTCTTTATATGTAGCGTGCCCTATGAGGACATCGGCAATCATGGCTCTCCACTTTCCTCTATCTCTTGTAGTTCCTCCCCTCTGCTTCCTCCCCCGGATCCACTTCCTTAAGCCCACCAGGTATGCGATGCATTGCTTCCCCTTGTCTCTCTTTCTCTCTATTCGACTTGTGAGTATCAGATTCTCCAGACCCTCCTTTCTTATTACGTGTCCCAGAAACTTCAGCTGTCTCTTCCTGATGTTAAGTATAAGCCTCCTTCTTGTTTGCATCCTCTCCAAGACCTCATCGTTGCTCACACGCTCGGTTCATGGTATCCTCAGCATCCTTCTGTAGAACCACATCTCCGTCGCCTCGAGTCTCTTCTTCATCTTTGAGGAGACTGTCCAACATTCGCTGCCGTAAAGGAGGACAGTTGTCACGTAAGAGCTCAGTACTCTTTTCTTTGTTACCAATATATTATATTTGGTTGGATTGATGTGAGTTTGTGACCCTGGGTTTCACGATTTTGCGATCGTCAGACAAACTGATTATTTTTTTTTAAATTTTGGTTTTATGTAGATTGCGTGTATTGGTGTTATTATGGAAGTGTGGTGGTGGGGGAAATCGTCGTCGTGATGTCACTCATGCTAACGCAAACATAGATGCATGTCCGTACACCTGTTGAGGTACGCAGACACACATACACACTCATTCATCCGCCGGGGCTCATACAGACATAAACATATGTGGACAGTTTGGGATTTGACATATGTATATATATATGGGTGCTGTTGTCTATATACATACGCATTTGTATGTTGAAATTCAAAGATCGAAAGTGTTGCGAAAACTTCTCGTGAATATCTCGTGAATATATACATGTCAGCAATCTGAGCATTTTTATATGTTAGCTCTATCACTGATATTGAGCTCTTTCTAATAAGTACCGCGCCTATAATATATAAATAATAATATATATAATATATTATATATATATATATACACACTTTTCACATATATATCATATTATATATATATTATATTGTATATTTTATTATATATATTATATATATTATATATATTATATATTATATATATATATATATATATATATATATATATATATATATATATATATATATATATATATTTAGGCAGCAAAAGCGTTCTTTCATGCAAGTTTCATAAAATATGACATACAAGTGGCTTTGATTAAGTATTTTATAGAATTTCTAATATGATCTTATAATTTTTTCCGTAGATAAATTATACAAAAACTGTCTAAATGTTGGTTTTTTCCGAGCGCTTTCGGCTATACATTTAGCTATTTTGAAGGTTGACATAAAACTAACACTGAATAATATTAACTATCAACATGGACACAGTATATTGATCGTATTTTGAAAATGAAAACATTATATAAATACAAGCATACAACACTCTAATTCTAGTTAACAGTTAATATATTCCAACCTGAAAATGGGTAAATGTATAGCCGAAAGCATTCGGAAAAAGAACAACATTTGAACAGTTTTTGTATAACTTATCTACTGAAAAGAAAAAAAATTATATGATCACCTGAGAAATTATATATAAAACTTAATCAAAGCACCTCGTCTGTCATATTTAATGAAACTTGCATATTCATATATATATATATATATATATATATATATATATATTAATCGTTTCCCTACAGGCAAGGCGACAATGTCACTATGACACAGGGCGTGAAAGAGATTGCGAATACTTTAGTGAAGTGAAGTGAGGAAAAGGACAATAAAAGAACGGGTTTCAGGGCGACAGAAGATGGCGTTTTCACTTTTGAAGAGTATAGGTGGCAGGAAACCAAGAAATTGGATGGGAGTTCCACAGGCGAGAAGTGCGAGTGAATAAATTATTAGAATATAACGGACGGCTGCATCTAGCTAGCTCAACAGAAAGACGATGAGACCTAGTTGCCAATCGAGTAGCAGGCTTCAATTCATGCTGTCGATAAACACCTCATCGGAATAATTGCCATGAAAATATTTATAGGAAAAAGAAGAAGAGGAAAGCCACGTCGGTGGGAAAGTGACAGCGGCCTAGATGCCAAGTCAGGACTGATTACATTATAGACCCTTCCTTTGGATTACGTCAAGAACCTTGAGATATATAGCAGAAGCACCAGACCTGATATGGCAGCCGGATTCAATGCACAGACGAATGGTAGTTATGTAGATTTGAAAGATGGACTCAGACGAGAATAACCTTCTGGTTTCCACACCAACTTTTCTTGCGGTAGATGAAGCTATAGATTCAATGTAGTCGTTCCACCTCAGGTCAGTGGAAAACGTGAGACCAAGAAGGCGCAGAGAGGCGATCTGTGGGAAGTTGAATTCTCAAGGCTCCCTCGAAATCTGGGGAACTTTTCCGACAACTGGGCCGCACCAGTTACGTCTCATCTTGAGGCGGGTTGCACTATTGAAAAAAAAAAAAATTCAAGGCAATTTTTTGTCGATGGTGTCTCAAAATTGTTCACTAAAGAATACCTTACGCGTATCTGCATTACAAATGTGAAGAAGTGTTTTTTTTTTTTTTTTTTTTTGCTTTTGGAGAAAAGATTTTTCTATATTTCAAAAGTTGAGGTCTTGCTATAATATATTCGCCGCTTACAGTATGATCACTATAATTTATTCATTTTAAAATGCAATAAATAATTTTAAGCCTATTATACTACCTACACAGCCAAGTTGACAGCACCTGGTATTCTAAATTAGTCACCCGTCTAGCCACTGACCAGGCTCGACGTTGATTGACTTCGCTGATCGTACGGGGTCCTGTGTTTCAACATTACGTGGCCGTAAGCCTATTATACGAATTAATTTCAACTCGGAACCATTCAAACGAAATTAAAATTTAATTTGTTGATTTTCTTAATTTTGATCAATAACGGCTTCTTTTCAACGAGAATTTTCTATAAAGAAAAAACAATAACAAACAAAAAAAAAGACCAAAAACAAAACAAAAAAAAACAAAAAAAAAAAAAACCAGCTAAGCAATCTATTGTTCTTGTAACAAAGAACATTATACCTTTATTGGGTCAGGTTTAAATGAATAAAAGTAAATAAAAAAGTACCATTTTATTCATTTGCAACAAAAAAGAAAAGAGAGTTGCAGAAAAGATGAATTCTTAATTATCTTATCTGCTAAGGATTTTTAATACTAAATTAAAAAGTTAACACCGACTGATTGCATTTTGTTTTTGAATTCACGGAAATGGATAATTTTGATTTTAAATCGAGTTAAAATTAGTTCCGAGTTGAAATTAATTCCGAGTTGGAATTGTTTTTTTTTTTTTTAAGCATTTCACTCCAAGCAAGGCAGGAGTTCCATTAACACGCACGGGCTTACAGAGAATAGGAGCAAGAGTAAAGAGGGGGGTGATAGAGGAAAGGATGAAGAGAAGGACGAGGAATTAGCTCAAGGCATCTGGAGATATCGATTGACATTGCATTTGAATAGTTGGAGATTATAGCTATCAGGGAAGCAAGTAAGAGGAAGGGAGTTCCACAGACTGGAAGTGCGAGACATGAAGCTATTGGAGTAGAAGAGACAGCCACATTTCACCGTTTCAACAGTGAAAGGGTGGGACCGTGATACCAACCTAGTAGCTCGCTTAAATTCATGCAGTTTGGGAACTAGCGATAGTAGCTCGTTGAAGCAGTTACCGTGAAAGCATTTGTAGAAAAGACAGAGAGAGGCGACGACACGTCTATGAGGGAGCGACTGTAAACGAGATGCCAGATCAGAGTCAATCACATTGCATATTCGTCTCTGGATTTTGTTAAGGGCCTTAAGGAAAACAACGGGGGCTCCAGACCATATATGGCAGCAGTATTCCATGGAAGGGGGAATGGTTGATTTATAGATTTGAAGGATGGACTCGGGTGAGAAAACTTTCTGGCGCGACACAGTGAACCAACTTTCCTTGCGGTAGATGAAGCTATTGATTCAATGTATCTATTCTATCTCATGTCAATAGACAGCGTGAGACCAAGCAGGCGCAAAGAGGTGATCTCGTGGAGTTGGGCATCAGATATTCTAATGGGAGGCAAGGAGGTCTCTCGGGGGGGGGGGGGGGTAAAAGAGAGCAGTTTTATTTTTGAGGCATTAAAGTTAACCAGCCATTTCTTGCCCCAGTTAACAACACATTAGAGATCCTTTTCGAGACCAACGGCCAGGTTCCGAAGTGAAATTGGTTTCGAGTTGAAATTAGTTCCGAGTTGAAATTTGTTCTGTCACTCATGTACTATAGCAGAAAGCAAGGGTTTAAATAAACATATTTTAAATCTTTACATATAAAATTAAAAACAAAAAACGTACTTGGATATTTATTCATTAAAAAAAGTGAATATTGAGTAGCAATCAAGTTAAAAGACCACACCTTCACTTCCCACTCCTAAATTTTGAAGAGGATGTTTGGAGATAGAAGTCCTTAGGTGCATTTTTTTTTCGTCTTCATTTTTTTTTTTTTGTGTTTTTTTTTTGTCTTTGTTACTTATTTATTTATATTTTTGTTTTACTATTTCATACGATTTCCTTTTCAACGTGACATTCTGACGCGTACAAAAATCCTAGGGGTTATGTAATTTCAATCGTTTATAGGCGGTATTAAGACGATCCTGGCTGATTACACACTCAATCATTGCGGAACGTATGTAGAAAACTAAAAAAAATATATATATATAATAAAATATATAAAATAAAACAAAATAAAATAAATAAAATAAAAGGTGTCAAATACCTATTCAGAGAAAAGGGAAGCTTTTTGGTGGAGAAATATCTGGAAAACACGCAGATTTCATATTTTTGTTATTTATCGCGCTCTCTCTGTCGATTAAACAGGAATGTCTAGTGTAGATACGATTGACGTGCCAAGGTCAAATTCCAGCCAAACCGTTGCTTCCTTTGAGAAGGCATGAAACAACTCCTTCTCTGTTAACTGCTAGCTATGTGATAGTTGCTGAGCAGAACGGGATCTTGTTTGTTTCATATAATAATTTTCACTCAGGCCTAATAATATGCACACACACACACACACACACACACACACACACACACACACACACACACACACACACACACATATATATATATATATATGAAGAAATATAGTTTTAAGGTGTACTATATTTATGGGATAAAGTGCTTGATATCAGAGACAGAGCGTATGTAAATATAAATATAAAAGTGAACATTGAAGTCAACACTCAGAGGCGACAGGCTGTTTCTTGCTGGACGCAATCGTCAGGTCCCCTCTGAGTGTTGACTTTAATGTTCACTTATATATATATATATATATGCATGTGTGTGTGTGTGTGTGTGTGTGTGTATGTGTGTTTTGAACAATAGAAAATATTAAAAAAATTAAAAATCAAAATTTTCAGACACACTGGGTTGTCTATTAATACTTTTTGTTTTATTATTTCATTTTGGTTACTCGACTAGTTTCGGCCAGCATGACCATCATCAGGAGAAAAATCCTGCTTGTTTGTAGCAGTGAACTACAGAAGTCAACGACTTTTTGAAGAAAATGAACTTTTTCTGTAGTTTTTCATTTTTTTTATCGTTAATTTTTGTCAGTCCTTGTGTTGGTCAAACGGCCTCTTTTGAGTTGTTTTTAAGATAAAGGCTGTGGAGGTTCATGCGACTCAGAATTTCATTGGTCATTTTGACAGTTTTATTGGTTGCTGGCAAAGGCAGGTTGTGTGTTAAGTATATGTTATCTTTTAGTTCTTTGTGAGTGTGTATGATGTGTGTAAGTGTATATATTAGTATGGGTGTGTGTATAAGTGTGAGACCTCAACACCTCCGCAATCATGCCTGTCTTGTGTGGGTGAGAAATGTGGGTAAGGCTTGATTTATGGTCTTATATTCCATCTATGTTGTTATATTTGTGGTTAAGCCCGTCTGGACGAAGTGTTTTGAGGCGCAAAATCCATTCGTCGTCTTGTTTCTTTAGGATTTTTCTAATGTTATCTTTTCTGTCTATTTCTATTTTTTCAATTATATAGAATTTGGCATGGCGAAAATGTTGTTCTACAGGTAAAAATATTTCGTGGGGAATCGACTTGATCTGATTTCGATAATTATTAGTTCTCTAGTGAACGGGCCGTTCAGATTTTTCCACATATTGTTTCTGCTATCTAATAGGTAAATTATATTATGACTTTTACAACTAGAGTTGTGGTAGATTTTTAAAGCAGATTTAGTGGCTGAGTTAGAGAAAGGAATTGGTGTCTAATGTGGTTACAACATAGGATCCTTTTCTTGTTACATGTTTGGGAAATATAAATTTAGAATAAAATTAGAATTTCATGAGTTTTCATAAAATTAATTATGGTGGTGGTGGTGGGGGTAATAAATAAAAAAAATACCATGACTTTAAAAAAACGTAAATATATTTATAATAATTTCTATCATTTGTGAATAGTTTCTGAAAGTTTCATTAAAATCCGACAATTATTTTTATTTTTGCAAGTTTTTCAAAATTAATGACTGCCATTAAAAAAAATACAGAAAAATCCGCCATGTTATTCAGTAGGACATTCGCTGATGATGAGAAACAAGGTTTTTCAATCAAAAGTTAAAATGCTCTAATAAAGCGAGAAAAATTTTGAAAAATAATTAAAAATTACTTAGAGTGATTATTTTCCATTTACGTTTGTATTAAAAGGTCTGAAGAATTGAGGCCATTTTTACCGACCTCAACGAAATAAATATCACCTCGTGGTGTTTTAAGTGTTTCTGGTATAGTGTGCATTCTAATAGGTAAATTATATTATGACTTCTACAATTAGAGTTGTGGTAGATTTTGAAAGTGGATTTAGTGACTGAGCTAGTGAACGAATTGGTGTGTCTAATGTGATTACAGTAACACGTAACAGTTCAGTATTTTTTTCTTTTCTTTGTTACCAAAGATATCCTCCTAAACTACATTAAACTACATTATAAGAAGGACGGGGGTGACGGTCAATAGCCGAAACGTTTTGATGATAACATCAAAGATAAGCATATTAGTTCGAATTTATATAAAGCAAAAGATAACACCATATCACAGAAATTCAAGGAGAAATTGTCGTCTTCTTCTTCTTATTATTACTACTACTACTATTATTATTATTATTAATAATAATAATTTCATATCTGGGTTCACAGAGTCATACGCTGACGACCAATACTAGCCAAGGCAGGTGCTCAAACGAAGAAGAGCTTAGTCTAGAATTTAGGTCAGTAGATTAAGGCCTTCCGGGATTTTGTATGATGAAAAGGGTTTCATTTGATTGTTATATTTTTTTTATTTATTTATCTATTTACTTTTGTAGTAGACACATTCTGTTGCCAGGTTTTTTTTTTAATTACCAGGAAATTTTGATAGTAATGCCCGGAAATTTGATTAAAATAAGCGGGTAATTTTTTATGCATTTTAAGTAGTTACCAACATGAGGTCGCTGGCAAATGAGCATAGCAGGATAATAACGGCCTTAAACTTGACGAAAACAAAATTTTATCGTCAAAATGTTTATGTTTTTATTAAGAGGAAAGATCAAAGTAATTTTTAAATATTTTTCAAAATTTTTCTGTCTTTATTAGACCATTCTAATGTTTGATTGAAAAACATCGTTTCTTATTATCAGTGAATGTTCTCCTAAATAACATGGCGGATTTTGTGTATTTTTTTTAATGGCAGTCATTAATTTTGAAAATCTTGTAAAAATAAAAATAATTGTCAGATTTTAATGAAACCTTCAGAAACTATTCACAAATGATGGAAATTATTATAAATATGTTTATATTTTTTTAAAGTCATGGTATTTTTTTTATTTATTACCCTCCACCATAATTAATTTTATGAAAACTCATGTAATTCTAATTTGTACATTTTTAGTGATTAATTAGTTAAAAGCACAAGACTTTGAGGAACGCACATCATTTTTTTTAGTTGACCTCCTTCTACCTTAAAATCACCTCTGAATTGTAACATACAAAACTCAATAAAACAAAGATATTATTTAATTTCAAAAGCTTTTAGTTGCTTTTACTTGTTTGTATGAATATGGATAATATTTTATGAAAACAAAAAACGTTTTCGATGAAAAATAAATTTTTACAAGAATTATTTGTTATTTCTTAAATTATTTTATTTTTTTTACATTAAAGTTGTTAAATACTCTAAAATTAATGAAAATCTTGTACACCGTAGTCAATGGTGTTATTAAATAGATAAATATCATTTACAGATTATAAAATAAAGCTGGTTACAATCAGCAAGTTGCCAATAGCTAAAAATCTAATATAACGTTTTTTTTGTGTCCAAAAATAGCTTAAATTCAAATATACGGAAGACCGGAAGTATCACGAAAACAATAGTCCGTCACGTGGTTTGCGTTGGTAGTAACATAAATATTGTGACGATAAAATTCTGCTTTCTTCAAGTTTAAGGCTGTTTTCATCATGCTATGCTCATTTTCTAGCGATCTCATGTTGGTACCTAATTTTAAGTACATTGTTTAGGAACAACAGCTTTTGATAACTATAACAGTTCGAAAACATTATTCTTGATTGTAATAAACTTTTGTATTTAATTAAATGAAGCTGTACATCATTGCAAGCGACACATCATCTCTGCTTTTATTATGAACGAATTAAGATCCTGAAAAACAGAGAGAGAAACTCTAAAGTAGGTACCTCTATGAAATGTAAACAAAAAGAGCATAGCATGATGAAAAAGACGCCGATCTTGACGAAAACAAAATTTTATCGTCTAATGTTCATATTATTATTAAAGAGGAAAGATCAAAGTATTTTGGGGGTATTTTTTACATTTTTTAATCGTTCCTAGCACGTCTGAAATTTTCGTTAAAAATATTGTTTTTCTTTGTCAAAAAAATGGACAGATAATCCATCATTTTCAATCATTTTTTCCATTTTTATAAAGAAGATGAAAATCTCACTTTGAAATTCTTTTAGAAATCGATTATCATTTTTTCAAAACTTATTTTAATAAAATCAGAAACTATAATGTTTATTTAAAATATTTTGAACTAAGCTTAACTTAGCTTCTGCGCCGAAATAATGTAATTTGAAAATAAAACAATGCAGGTCATAACTTTTCGCGTCGTTTGACAAGTGACGAAAGACATTTTCATGACGTTTAGATAACTTACGGGAGGATAATTCTTTCTACGGATGGAAGGAAGTGAAATTGTTTAGATTTAAGGGAACAAATTATTTACCTCGTTACTTTTAAGGAGAACTTTCAGCGCTCTAATTTTTCATTTTTTTTTTGTACTTAGCTTTCATCTTTACCTTTACGATGTTTTATGGAAAATATAAAGAAATTAAAAATTAGACTGTTAAGGGTGAGATTAAATTTCATAAGAAAAAGGTATCTAATTAATTTATAGGTACCTTTCTTATGAAATTTTATGAGAACTGTGCATAAAATACTATAATTTTATGTACATTTATTACATTTTACTGTGTTATTTGTATTTCCATTCATTTTATTATTCATTTTGATATTTCATTTATGGAAAAATGTCATAACTGAGATTAATATAAAAATAAGATCATATAAATTAAAGTTTAGCAATAGGTAAATTTCATAAGATGATACTGATACTTATAGGTATCCTTCTCAGTTGAAATTGAAAAATCAAATTAACTTCTCCATACGTGTTTCGCAAAAGTAAAGGCCTTAACAGCGGAGAACAATGCTGAATTCAAATAATGCAACTAAATTGTACTCTGGTTGGTCTTCCGTACTTTATAATTACCGCCCGATTATAAGCACAAAAATTACATTTTTTAATTACTGCGGGTCTTCTGATTGGTCCAAACGATACAATTTTCAAGGCGCTAGACAATGACAATCTCATATGGACACTTTGAAAGGTTGATGTTGCTTTTAACTAATGTTATAATATTTTTAAAAAACTTAATGTAAAAATCTATTATAATTAAAGAAATAACAAATAATTGTATTAAAAATTCAATTTTCATTGAAAAAATTTTTTGCTTTCAAAAAATAGTGTCCATATTCATAAAAACAACTAAAAACAAATAAAAGCATTTGAAATTAAATAATATATTTGTTTTATTGAGTTTTGTATGTTACAATTTAGAGCTGATTTTCAGGTACCGTGGAGCCAATTAAAAAAACAACAACATGATTTTCATTCTTCAAAGCCTTGTGCTTTTAACTATTCTAATCACTAAGGTTGATGCGCTCGAATTTCTAGAGTTTTTCATAAAATTAGTTATGGGGGTGTTAATAAATATAAAAAAAATAATTCTGTCATGACTTTAATAAAAAAAAAACATAATTATAATAATTTCGATCATCTGTGAATAGTTTCTGAAAGTTTCATTAACATCCAACAATTATTTTTATTTTTGCAAGATTTTCCAAATTAATGTGTGTAATACATAAAAAACGTGCTAAAAATGATCTATGTTATTTAATAGCCCCTGTTGGTACAAAGAGAAACAAGGTTTTTTTAATCAAAATTTAGAATGTTCTAAAAAGATGGAAAATTTTTTAAAAATAATTAAAAAAAACTTTGGTCTTTCCTCTTCATAAAAACATAAGCATTTAGATGATAAAATTTTGTTTTCATAAAGTTTGGCGTCTTTTTCATCAGACTATGCTCTTTTTTTTTTAGCGATTTCGTGGAGGTACCCACTCTAAAGTCTTAAGAGGAAAGTGCAAAAGTGACATTCCTGAGAAGAAAAAAGAAAGCAACATCAAAGACAAGAAGCTCGACACATCGTCTTAAATTAACAAAATAGCCAAATTTATTCAAACTAATAACAATGAATGAATATTGTTATAATATTATCAGTGTATTTATAGATTGGCTGATGTGATGTTGTCAGGGTATCCATAGAAATTGCGTTTGTCCTTTTATGAGAATCCGCTGGCTAAAAATGAAGGTATTGCATCTTCATTATAGCGGGAGATTACAAAAACAGTAAAGCTGGAGACCTTTTGACTATAAAATGGATGTTCGGGAGATAAGCGCTGTGGTTTAGGTAGGTAAGAGATTATATTAACGACTTTCATTTTGATACCTGGCTTCACAGAGTCATACGCTGATGTCCAATCCCTTTGCAGGTGATCAAAAGAAGGAAAGCCTCGTTTTGAAATTCTGGGATCCAGGTCAGCTGATTAAGGACTTCATGGCTTTTTTTTTTGGATGATGGGAAAAAGGTTTCTTTTTATTGTTATATTTTTTTATTTATCGATTTGCTTTTGTAACAACCACATTACTTTGCCACCTTTTTGAAGAGTTTGATAATAATACCCAGACATTTGATTAAAACAAGCGGGTAATTTTTTTTATCAATTTTAAATGCCTCGTTAGGGAAAAACACCTTTGATAACAATAACATTTTGAAAACACTATTCTCGATTGTAATAATGTATTTAATTAAATAAAGCAGTACATAATTTCAAGCGACACTTCATTTCTATGTGTCCCTTTAGGTCATAGGTGATTAATGCTCTCCACAACTTCCTATCCTCGGGACGCATTTCTTTTCTCTTTGTTAAGGCTCCCGATCTCTGTCCCACCAGCCTTTCACACAAGCTCGTCAGCTATGTTGTTCGCTGCCTTACCCGATCACTCTTGCCTTCCAGATGCCCCGTGAGGGTTTAGCTTCCCAAGCCGTCTTTCCTCATTATGCGTCCACAGAAATTCCAGCTGCCTCTTCTCGATTCTGTGTAGAAGGGTTCTTTCTGTTGCCATTTTCATTTAGACTTCATTGTTGCTTACTTACTCCGTCCATGGGATTCTCAGCATCCTTCTGTAGAACCGCTTTTCTGCTGCTTCTCGTTATCCTCCTCAACCGTAGTGAGATTGTCCAGCATTCACTGCAACATAAGCGGATGGACGACACACAGTAATCCAGTACTATATGTTAAATAAGAGGGAAGTGTATTTCAGTTCCGAGATCCGGGGGTTGACCTACGCGGTCAGATGTAAGACATAATAAGGAAGTCGATTTTGATTGGCTTGAGCTAGCGTGGGAATGATAGGTTGAGTAAGGTTTTTCGGTGAGTCGAGTCTTAACCGTCAAGATGTGTTCTCTTTCGTGTCTGAAACGACCTCCCACTGGATAATGAGTACATGTCGACATTAAGTTAAAATTCTGTGTTGGTGTCTTTCATACGCCGAACCGAAATGATTGGCGATCACCGGCCAAGAGAAAAAAAAAAGCCAAGGCTGAGATTCTTCACTATGTCAACATGCAACATTATATTCCTGGGTCTAACGATATTTTCTAGTATCTGTCTATATTTCTGAGATGAGGTATTATGTACACTATTTACATTATTCGGACTATTGTCCTCATCTTTGTCGCCATATTTATTACAACGTTTTGGCCGTTGTACGCGCCGGCCTTCTTCACTGTGCCATATGTCCTCAAGGACACATGGCACAGTGGATAAAGGCGTTGGTTAGATCCAGTGACAGGACCCAAAGAGTGTGAGTTCAATACCCGGTTAAGGCAGTCGAGAACATGCAGAGGGGAATTCACTGGAGATAACTGATAACTGACATCCATTAAACATGGCAAGTGGAACTAGAACAGTCTACCCCAATGAGTGAAATAAAGGGTTCAGTTCGACATTCCAACCACCTGGAGAAGACCGGAGCGTACAACGGCCGAAACGTTGTAATAAATATGACGATAAAGATGAGGAAAATAGTCTGAATAATGTAAATAGTGTCGATATTTTCTAGTTTCTTAATACTTTGCTTAGCTTTTGGAAAACTTCTTTCACACTTACATTCCTTAAAATGCCGGCCTGTTTGGCTTTGTCGCGGTTAAATTCCGCTGATTATCTCCCCTTACTATCGCAAGGTTTTCGCCCACTTGTTGGCGCTGTGTGTTGACGCCACGTCAACTTCCTGTAGACATTTGTCTTTTATTTATTTATATCTAGATATATTATATATTAATTACTTTTTTTTTTAGTGGGCTGATGTTAATTTCCTATAATTCGTTCCAGTTGATCTCGTCAAGACGTTGAGGATATATTTGTGTGTCCGTAAATGTCCATTAGTAATGCGCTCAGCAATTCGCACGATTTAACGTTGACAGGGCCCGTGTTAATCGACGCCGCATCAAATTTAACGTCTCACACGCAAACAGACTAATATCTATCTAAAGAATTATATATATTTATTTTTACATATACACATATACACCTGATATATGAATTAGTTATATACAAATATATCCCCATCTCTCTCTCTCTCTCTTTCTCTCTACAAACACACACACATTCATATATATATATATATATATATATATATATATATATATATATATATCGTGTATTTAGGCAGCAATCCTTCTTTCATGCAAGTTTCGTTAAATATGACAGACAAGTTTCTTTGATTAAGTTTTTTATAGAATATCTCATGTGTTCAGTCGATAAATTATATAAAAACTGTCCAAATGTTTTTTCGAGCGCTTTCGGCTATACATTTAGCCATTTTCAAGGTTGAACTATATCAAATGTTAACAAGAAATAGATTGTTCTATGTATGTATTTATATAATGTTTCGTTTTCCAAACACGGTCAAGATATTGTGTCCATGTTCATAGTTGATATTATTGAGTGTTTTTTTGTTTTTATTAATAAGGTTTCCATTATTTTAGCCTTTTTTATATGTAGCCGTTGCCATCATATATGTGTTATCAACAAGTATGTTACGAATAGTGTCCAGTAGGCCTCCATGAGTATTTAAATGAGACCTAATTGAGCTATGGTCCGAAAGAAGTTGTGTGAGTCTTCTTGTCGAACATGTTGTAGTGTGGCCTATGTAATTGTTTACGAATTTTGACTGATCAAGAATACACTTCCTTAATAGACATTTAAATTCGTAAATAATATTTGTTCTATTTAAGTTTGTTCTTAGAGGTGAATTATAATTTTTAAGTATAAGGTTGGTGGTTTTAAAATTTTAATGTAAATAATTCGTCTATTTTTTCTGTTGTCTACTGCTGTTGTGCATTTTTTATAATGTTCTTAATTCTAGTTTTATCTCATATATATATATATATATATATATATATATATATATATATATATATATATATTTAGGTAGCATATTTTCATTCAAGCATGTTTGGCTAAATAATTTAAACGTATTATGTATCTTTATTTTAGTTTTAATTCTTTCAAGTCCACAAATTAATTTCATAGTTGCTGTAGAAAATTGATTAAGAAATATTTCAAAATTTTCTTTCAAATAATTTTTACTTTCCCAAGTACTTTCAATCTTATCTGAGACCATCTTCAGGGGTTACATATCTATGGATGTGTTATGCGTGAACTCCGTAAATTCAAAATGTTTTTTTTTTTTTAATATTTATGCAAGGGAGGTAACTTATATGATTTTAAAAAGATTTTTTAATTGTAGTATTTTAATTTTGTATTTTTATATGCCACTTTGCAATCTATAGAAGAGCTAGATCAGGACGAAAATGGATTAATGCTGTCATATATGGGCAGGAGCTACACAGTCTTCGTGTCCTTGTAGGCGACGAATTATTTTCCATGCGACGAGACCTTTCTCACAGACGAGACGTCGCAAGCCTCTCGCTGCTTTATCGCTATTTCCATGGAGAATGTTCAGACGAACTACACTCCTTAATTCCACCTGTCATAACCTCGACGGCTAAAACTCGCCATTCCACGCACGTTGCAGCGAACCACCCTCATCCCCTTCGCTGCTAAGATGTAAGTTCCACTCGCGCAGCTTCTTCCCCCTAACCACTGCCTTGTGAAACCGACTCCCAAGGGGTTGCTTCCCCGATCTCTGCAGTTTTAACCTTTTCAAATCTAGTGTTAACCGCTATCTTCCACACATATTCGCATAAGCTGTATATCTCTTACTCAGTAATTCGAGTGGCCCTCGGGCCTTGTACAGAGTGAACATCATTTTAGAAAAAACAAAGCAAAATACTAATCAGACCTATTGTATCTAGCATCAACAGTCCCCACACAAAGTAGCTAAACAAATTGCAAACTCATAACCCCGTGCCTATCAACCCAATACTATCTATCTATCTATCTATCTATCTATCTATCTATATAATAAACATTAAACACTATTCCAATATATATATAATATAATATAAAAAGCTCAAACAGTAATATTCTATGGTTATAATTTATTTCATTGGAATCGTAATCACGATCCAAATATTTGGACCTACAAATTCTGATGAATTGGGTCGTGATAAGGATTCCAGTGTAATAAATTTTAACCATGAAATATTAATGTTTAAGCCTTTTGTATTATATTCTTACTCTGTCGTGGACATTGAGTTCTACCTGGATTCTATCCTCTTGGGAATTTATATATATATATATATATATATATATATATATATATATATTGACCACTAATATTATCTATCTATTTATATATATGAAATGGACAAAGGACGACAATTATTTTAAGATATTTTTTATAAAAAGGACGTATAAACACAAAAATAATATATATATATATATATATATATATATATATATATATATATATATATATCCAAATAAGAGAAAGAACAGATGAAGTAAAATTCCGCTGTTCGTTGCATTTACTTTTTTTTTTTTTAAAGTGCTCAATACAAAGCAGAGCAATATATTATTATTATTATTATTATTATTATTATTATTATTATTTTATTTTAGATATTAAAACAAAAACATGTTGAAATCGCCATATAATAGCTTCTATGTTTCGGTACTACTTTGTACCTCTTCAGGTAAATTGTAAGTGACTGGTGATTTAATAATTTTTTAAAAATTTCAAAAGCAAAATATCAACTCTTTTCCGAAAGATAAAGGGGGGGGACGGTACGAAAACACGATCAGAAATAAAAATGACCATGTGTTTTCCTTAGTTTTTTTAATTCGTGATAAAATTATTTTTTAGGGAAATTTAGTTACCTCTTTACCGAAACTTAAAGTGTGGGGTGAGGGTGTCATAAGATCAGAGTTAAAAATAGACTTGTGGACGTGTCTCGATTAATCAATTAAATGTCAGATCGAGGCTAAATAAAAAATAAGGTCGGTGGGGTGGAGGTGGTGAGTTATTTTTTCATGTCACGATAAACGGCACGTAGACATGACATTATTGAGAATATGGCAGCAAAAAATGTTTCGTCATTGTAGCCAAATATGACATTCGATTTGTTGAAGTGGGAGTAGATTAATCAGACGTAAAGTTAACAGAAAAAATTTAAAAATTTTTTTCATATTCAGGTAGCTTCTTAAAGGGACCTGTAGATAAAATTAAAAATGTGGGACATCTATATACAATGCTAATAATACGGAATAGACGACAAAACATAGCAATGTTTAAGATGAATAAACCAAATAGGTGGACCATTATATACTAATAAGATTATAGCTATAAAATTGTAATACGTAATTGTTTTTTATAAAAAGTTTTCTAACTATATTTTAAGGTAAAAGCTAGACTGCGCTGGCAGTTTACTGTTAATTCACTCCTTTGGTTTAACACAGCTTTTTTGCTAGTAAATTTGATTATTTGAAATTTTACTGTAAACATGGGAAACACGGTTCATTTAAAGATTTACAAGTTCTATTTTTTTTTTTTTTATATTTTCCATTTTACCGTAGGGGTTCTATTAATTTCTTTCAAGTTACAAAAATATTTAGAAATGTACGTCCTATTTCTGTACGCATTGTTGCTGAAAGATAAAATATATTGATACCACTTAATTTTAAAAATTTTTGGTACTCCCGATATAATTTTTTTTAAATATTGGATTGTCTTTAGTAGAAATAGTACTTCAGTAAACAAGAGAGTATGTTTGACACCTACTTTCTCATGAACACTCGTTATGATTTCTAAAATGTTGGTATTATTAGCGTTTGCTAATTTGGAATGACAATTATTACTTAGGTTTTTATATTGATTTAAAATTTTATTATTATGTTTTTAAATCATTTTTCAAGATTGTCTCTACAGCTTAGTTTTAGTATATTTCTATTAAAAATCTTACTCGGTGGATTATTTCTGGAGAAGAGTTCCTCAATTAAATTGAGAAACTTCTGTCCTAAACCCCCATTTAACCAAATGGTTAGTAGTGAGTTAAATTATCTATCAACTCTTTCAAGAAGGAAATATTTGATAATAATAAAATTAAATATATAAAAGCTTTAGAACCAAGCAACCATAAAGTAAATTTAGAAAAAAACAAAGAAGGTAAAAATAAACAGAAAAACCGTAGGCGTAACATTATATTGTTTAATCCACCTTTTAATCGTAATGTTCAAACGAATATCGAAGGAATTTTCAAAATTCATAAGCACTTTAATCATTCAGCAACACTAAAATGATTTTTAACAAAATTAATTCGTTAATAACATCGATAAATCTATAACCCAACATAATATTATATTAAATAAATATATTTCAAACAAAGACAACGTTATTTTTTTAAAAAATAAATGCAACTGCCGAAAGAATATGATCTGTCCTTTAAACGATCAATGTATGACTGATAATATTGTATATCGAGCGATTATAGATTTCGGTAAGGATGTTAAATTTTATTTTGGTTCCGCTGAAAAGCCTTGAAAATTTCGTTTCTATCATCATCGAATGAACTTAGGCAATATAAAATACAAAAACAGCAAAATCATAAACCAGGCACAAAACCTATATTATTCCATAATGGTTATCCGTGGACCAAAAGAAGTAACCCAACATTTAATATTGCTATAGGAACATATAATTCACCAGAGGCATGTGAATTAGGTGGGATCATGTTATTGTGGCGACTAACATTTACTTTCGATATTAGGGACAAAGGAATCTATAGGGATGATGGCGTAATTCTCCTGCTAAATATTACCACTACCAACAATGCTAAAGTGACCAACTTTCTCGATGAGACCTTGGACTTGAATAATACTTACTATAAATCATATGCCAAAGATCTATATAACCATAGATACATAAGTAAAGAATCAAACCACCTTCATAAAAATCTAGATAATTTACATTTCATTCCAAGTTAGATTATCAACCAACTGCAGCAATAAGGAAATAGTTGAAAATAATTAATGTATATATATATAAAAGCTTTACAACTAAGCAACCATAAAGTAAATTTAGAGTATTTAGAAAGAAACAAAGGGTGAAAAATAAACAGAAAAGTCGTAAGCATTTTAATCATTCACGAACACTAAAAAAGACTTTTAATAAAAATAATATTAAATCAGCTATAAGTAGGTTAGTAACATCAATAAATCTATATCCCAACATAAAAATATTATATTAAATAGATACATCTCCGAAAAAGTTAATTTTAAAAAATAAATGCAACTGCCAAAAACTATGATCTGCCCCTTAAACAGCCAATGTATAACTGATAACATTGAATACAGAGCTAGCATACATTCCGGTAAGGATGTCAAATTTTAGTTTGGTTCCACTGAAAATCCTTGGAA
>CAHIKZ030005241.1:2130000-2132500 GCA_903632075.3 Acanthosepion pharaonis | reverse complement strand
AACCGAACAGCCAGTCGACTGACTGACCGACTCCTTGCCTACTCCTGAGGCGCAGTATTTATGACGTATGGAATAGTCTATTATTATTATGGGTAAGATTCCATAACACTCTGCGAGTTTGCGGATTAGTTACAGATCTTCCTTGATTGTAAACATCTTCAAAGGAAAAGTGGATCTTTCTGCCTTGTTATTTGAACGTCTCGGTTCAGGATAATAACTATGGTGTTTCTTGGATGACCTCTGAACTTTTTGAAGTCAGTCTTTTCAAAATAAAACCCTATGGCTTTGTCAGCTGGGCATTCTGCATCCATTCGCAAAATAATCCGAATATTATCTTTCTCAGTATGCAATGTCTTAAATAAGTAGTTACTGCGTAACACTAATTGGAACAACCATTACCTACTCCGTCAATAACACTTTAATAAAAGGGCAGTGAACCGTTAATTTAAATAAGGTAAATGGCATTTGAATGCTACACTCTGTGCACTTCCCAATCTTTGTAGTTGTTATACTGGAACATACCTATTCTATTGTTAATAGACTCTCCCACCTATAATAAGTAGTAGTAGCAGCAGTCGCCAGTGAGCTCAGAGAGTTGGTGAGTTAGTCCATGTCGGACATTAAAGTATCAACCACCACAACTAGATTGCTGCGTCATTAACTATTATAACAAGTTTCTAAAGTTTTGTACGTCGAACCTTTTTAGGACCGACTTAGTGAACTACAAGTCTCCACTGTGAAGCTACTCTATAACAGTAGTGATGTATTGCTGTCCTGCTATTTACCCATAGATGGAGGGGAGAAGAAGAGGATTCATACCTTTCCCAAGGTTATTAGCAATGGAGTCGGTTCTCTGATTCCTCAATCCGAGCCGCTATCCATTACTCCACCGTGTAGGTAATTCTTTAAGTGGGCGTAGTCGGTCAGCACCAGGCTTATTTATTCCTTGAGATATGGTTTAGCCAAGAAAATTAATAAAAGTAGTTGATAGAGGGCAACTGTTTTATTTTTGTTGGAATTAAGATTATGTAGTTTGGCTACCTCAAGAAATTTTGAGAATTTTCTTTTTTTTATATCGTCCTCCTCTTGAGTCTTGCCAGATGCAACAATGTTGTCTACATAAGCATATGTTATGTGCAAGTTATTCGTCGTGATAATGTAGTCCATTGTGCGTTAGGACTATTATTATGAAATATGCGAACGGATCCAGAATGCTCAGATAACAAAGCCATGGAGTTCAAAAAGTTCAGAGGTCATCCAAGTCTCGGGCAAGACTTCATGAAGCAACATTCTTGCGTAACTTTAGCATTTGGCGGGCTTGACTCTGTTGAGTTCAACTGCTTGCAGCCTATCATTATTTTCTTCTCCATTATTTTTCTACGAAATCTCTGATTTGGAACTCCGATTTCTTTACCGAAATCTGTCTACATTTCTGAGTGATTTACATTATTTACATTATTCGAACTGCCTCAAATTGTCGCCATTTTATTAAAACCGTTTTGGTATCTGTCTACATTTCTGAGATGAGGTATTATGTACATTATTTACATTATTCGAACTCTTGTCCTCATCTTTGTCGCCATATTTATTACAACGTTTTGGCCTTTCAGTATCTGTCTACATTTCTGAGATGAGGTATTATGTACATTATTTACATTATTCGGACTATTGTCCTCATCTTTGTCGCCATATTTATTGTCCGTTTCAGTCTTTCAGTATCTGTCTATATTTCTGAGATGAGGTATTATGTACATTATTTACATTATTCGAACTCTTGTCCTCATCTTTGTCGCCATATTTATTACAACGTTTCGGCCTTTCAGTATCTGTCTATATTTCTGAGATGAGATATTATGTACATTATTTACATTATTCGACTATTGTCCTCATCTTTGTCGCCATATTTATTACAACGTTTCGGCCTTTCAGTATCTGTCTATATTTCTGAGATGATATTATGTACACTATTTACATTATTCGGACTATTGTCCTCATCTTTGTTGCCATATTTATTACAACGTTTCGGCCTTTCAGTATCTGTCTATATTTCTGATTTTTATGTACATTATTCGGACTATTGTCCCCATCTTTGTCGCCATATTTATTACAACGTTTCGGCCGTTGTACGCTCCGGCCTTCTTCAGGTGGTTGGAATGTTGAACTGAACCTTTATTTTGCTCACTGGGGTAGATTGTTCTAGTTCCACGTGACATGTTTAATGGATGTCAGTTATCAGTTATCTACTGTTAATTTCCCTCTGAAAGTTCTCCACTGCCTTAACCAGGTATTGAACTCACACTCTTTGGGTCCTCAAAGACACATGGCACTGTGGATAAAGGCGTTAGTTGGATCCAGTGACAGGACCCAAAGAATGTGATAACCGTTATATGTTACCAGTAATAGACGAGTACTCTCAGATTCCTTTTGCTTTTGCTTGTCCCAATATGGCACTTTCTTTTTTTATGTATGGTGTCCTTTCAGGACGTAGGGGTTCATGGCT
>CAHIKZ030005241.1:2120000-2127500 GCA_903632075.3 Acanthosepion pharaonis | reverse complement strand
GACAGCCAATCCCTGTTGCAGACGCCGGCTCTGGCACATTTGTGTGTTTTTTTTTGTTTTTTTTTTTGTCAACACCCACAGAGCCCGTCTGTGCTTTATACTGCAACTATTGTTACAATTTCTGGGAAAGAGCAAATTATCTGGTGTGATCAGCAGCCTCAAACCCTCGATCACAAAGACTTCGTGCTAACACAACCATCGACGTATCCCAAATAGTACGGACTAACCAATTTAACTCTCAAGGCTTTAGGTATGCTTTCCAAAGGTGCCGCTTCCCCAGGTAGATAACATCAGGAAGTTACCTTCCTGATATATCGACTACGATGTGATTTGCTCGCGGGTGTCATAAGCACTCGACCACGCACCTATATTCGTTAGAAACGAAGAAAAGCGCGCTGAACTGTTATGTAATATCTGTCCTCCCATATGGGTATTTACCTAATCTCCCAACTGAGACATGACACAAGGTCGGGTTTAATGCGAGGAACCCGAACTTGTACACCCGGGCCAAGAATAAAAAATCTCCGAGCCGCTGCAACCATCGGTTGCGCTGGCCTCGGTGGCGAGCACCGATTCCTCTCTCTCTCTCTAGTGCCACAAGAAGGTGCAGCCTCGGTCAGCTGTTTCTCCGGGCCGGGCACCTCAGTTGAGCCTCTATCCTCCGACGGAGCCTCAGCCGAGTCGCATTCTACCCGAAGACAGAGACGCAAATGAGAGATGATAAACCATACCGTGCATATGCCAAGTAAATATGCCTGTCTTTCTATATGTGAATGTAAGAACAATTTCCTCACAGATTGGAGAGCAGACTGGACGCAAAAGAAAAGTTGTTCATTTTAAATCGAATAAATATTAACTTTAATCAAAATTGTTCCAATATTTGAGAAAAAAACCGCCGTCAGTTTAAACTGATACCATAAGGATATGCAATTTAGAAAACGGAAATTTCAATGAAATATGTTTGAAAATGTTCAAAGTTTAATCTCTATCTATAAAAGGCAGGATGTGTGTGTGTGTGTGTGTGTGTATGTGTGTGTGTGTGTGTGTGTGTGTGTGTGTGTGTGTGTGTGTGTGTGTAACGAATGCACGGCCGCAATTTTCGACGGATTTGCACCAAAATTTACATGTACATGCTCCAAGTTAGCGGCAAGGCCAAGACCGACTTTGCATTTCCCAACTCCCATCAACAGTGGAAATAATCGATTTTTTCATGCGTCTACGGCAGTTTTCATGTAGTTTGTGGCCATTTTGTACTGGCCAGAGTGAGAGCCTATAGCTGGCTGCCACGAATAGGCAGGAAGATTCTATTGACCAGCGTGAGAGCCAACAGCTGACTGACACGAATGTTAACTAGCATGCTAGCATGCAAAAAAAAAAAAAAATCGATAGCTGCATTCGTCACAAGTGGGAAAAATTTAAATCTGCATGGCACTTTACTCCAATTGGCTCATTCGCTTGCTTAAACTCAATGTTGATTCTGATTCCGCAGAACTGGTTTGGGTGTGAAAAATTATTTGTTGTTAACATTCTTTTTTCATTCTGTTTTTCCAGTTACGAGTCCTTTTTTAAAGCTGATCGTTTTGTGTTCATTTTGTTTAGTTCTTTTTTCGTAACAGATTTAATGTTATAGAGCTTAGAAAAAATTCGCAGTGTGAGATAGGCAAGAAGTAAGGCATGTAGCAACATCAGCACAGCAAAGAGCACTCCATTAAAGGCAAGGAAGGGCAAAAATATTTTAAGTCAAGTGATAGCGATTGCTGTATGAGTCGTACGATTTTTGAATCAAGCACGGGCAACGCCGGGCCATGCTGCTAGTCTGAAAATAAGAAAATAGGAAATTTAGACAAAATAATCAAAATATGTATTAAAAAAAAGCCGCCGTCAGTTTAAACTGATACCATGAGGATATGCAATGTAGAAAACGGAAATTTCACTGAAATAGGTTTGGAAATGGTCAAATTTTAATCTGAAATTAAGAAAATAAGAATTTTAGGCAAAGTAGTCACATTGTGTGTAAAAAGAAAATTAAATAAAATAAGCTTCAGTTTAAATTTTACGCCAGAACCGTCTGTTATGGCGTGAATGCAGATCGTCGATAGGCGGCACCCTACCTGCACATCCACTTAATGTTTTAGCTGCGTATAATAACTCTAATAATCATTGTTATTTACTCGTAGCTTTTTATATTCGTCTTCCTTTTTAAAAGAAAATAAAACGAAAGGTTATGGCTTTGCCGCAATGAATTGATCTAAAACGACGTCTGCCTGTTTCCTACTCGTATCAAACGTCAGCGATTATAATACGGGTAACAACTGACAATGGTAAGAATATTAAAAAGGAGGTCTTGACGCCATCGCTTATTGCGCGGGCTGAAGGTCCGCCCTCGTCTCTCTTTGCTTAAATAATTGCGATGATGGTGCTTGGTGACAATCTAATGATACTATCTCTCCGGGAATGAGGATGTAAAAGGGTCTGTGTTGTAAGAGAGAAGAGGGTTGAAAAGCGCAACCGCGCGTGACGCCTATAGGAGTATTTACGTGAAGCGAATCAAATTTAAAACTCGCCCTTCGCATGACAGGTGCTCAATAGGTAAGGTCTTTTTTTTCTCTCTTTTATTCATTATTTTTCTACCTGTAACTTTGTCTTCACACACACACACACACACACACACACACACACACACACACACACACACACACACACACGCACATACATGTATGAATGTGTAAGACTCTCGAATCCATAGGCTGGTTTTGATTTGGTTTGTTTTGTTTTACGGCATATCAACCTTGATGGGTTATTTAATGCCGACAAAGTTTTTATTGCTGGTAATATTTTGTTTTGTCAAAAATCTATTTCTGGTAATAGTTTTTTTCTTCAAAACTTTATTGCTGGTAAAATTTGTATCCAAGAATGTATTGGTGGTAATATTTTTTTTTCCGAAATAATAATAATGTCGGTAAAATTTTCTTTTTTTTCAAAAATGTATTGTTGGTAATTTTTTTCAAAAATGTATTGTTGGTAATTTTTTTCAAAAATGTATTGTTGGTAATTTTTTTCAAAAATGTATTGCTGATAATAATTTTTTACAATGTATTTCTGGTATTAAAACCTAATTTTAAACTTTCATAGTGTTTTGACCCCAGTTTAGGGCTTAAGTAGTTGCCCATAGCTGGGACCCCTAACAGGTGCTACCACCCCGTCATAGGCTGGTAGAGGAACGCTATTAAAAAACAAACAAACAAGCAAAGGAAAAAACAAATAATGTCTGATGAAACACGTGCATCTACAAAATATAACACTCAAAGTAGTATTTCTCGAAATTTCTTTTGTTTTTTTTTTACTTCAGGCTGAGCGTTTTAGTAATTCTACAAGTACTTGTAGAATAACTAAAACGTTCAGGCGTACTTTAAAAATTTTAATAAGGAAAAATTAAATGAAATTGGAAAATAAGTCTCCTGAAACAAGCATTTATTTTAAAGACATTGCATTATTTACACTGTCCTCATATTCGTTGTCATATTCACGACATTTCGACCGTTGTACGCTCCGGCCTTCTTCAGGTGATTGGGCTTTCGAACTGAACCTTTTATATGTAGTATACCTCTGCTGTAGCCACGTATTGAACTCACAACTCTTTTGGTTAAGTCACTAGATCCAACCAACGTTTTTATCCACTGGACTAAGTGTCCTTGTTGTCATCAGTGTATGAAGATTGAGAACATATAAACCTAATGGCAAGTAATCATTTTTACCAGAGCTCATATTACAATTTATTTTGTATTTCACTGGCACTCCATATTAATGGTTTCCATACTGTATTCATTTCTATGCTTGGTCGGCTCAGGAGATTTCTGTGACTTGGCATATGTGCTGATTCCTTAAGTTTTCGGATTTTCCAGTGTTGTTATCTCTCTCTTATCTCAACCTCATCCCACAGAGGGTGTTGATCTCCCTTTTCTCCCCATATATGGTCAGCTACCTCTGGTTTATTCATTTCCTCTCGTGTTACGACTTTACGGTGTTCCCGCAGTCTTATCGTAAGAGGGGGGCAGACTTTTTCTTCTTTGTACTTCTGACCACAGCTGCATAGGATGGCGTACACACAGTCCTTAATCATGTTATTCGGTAGACGTGTCTGCGAACTGTTGAACAACTTTTGAAAGTCGTCCTGATGTTATATGGAGCACAGATCTTTTGTATTTTTCTGATAATCCCTTCAAATAGGATAGTCAGATCGAGTGTTGCCATTCTCTTGTACCCTTCCATCACAATTTGTCGGAGTTGCTCTCATGTAACCAGGATAGTTGTTACGTTGTAGGGTACTGCTTGGAGAGTTGAGTTAAAGGGAGATAACTGATACTGAGACACCGGGAAGAGATATGGCACGTGGAACTAGAATAATCTACTCCGGTGGACGAAATAAAGGGTTCAGTTCGAAATTCCAATCACCTGAAAAAGGCCGGAGCGTACAACGGCCGAAACGTCGTCAACATGGCAACGAAGATGAGAACAACAGCCCGAACAGTGGAAATAGTGTTAATAATTACAGTATCTCATCGCAGTAATTTACACAGACGTCTATATAAATAAATGCGAATGTCAGTGTGTCACACTTTTTCAAATTACTCGTAGAGGTCGTAGCCCAACATATCATACCATTTTGGAATCAGGTCGAGCCCGTGAGCAAATTAAAAACTTTCCGGGTCGGATCCAGACCCCCAATCCTGAAATTTTGCATTCCCAAGTTTTCATTCTTGCGATTGTTTTTTACGGAATTTTTTTACGTGATCTTTGCGACGAAATTTTTTTTTTTGAATAATTGAAATTAATTGCGAAATCCTGCTAAAGTCAGGCATGAAATAAAAATGTGTTTGAACTGAAAGTGAGGACCTGCGTACATCAAATCGTCTTTAAATTAAAATGGCGGCAGAAGAATTATTGAACTTTTAAAAGGTAAGCTTAAATATTAATGCAATGCTTAAAGGCAGCGATCAATTTTGAGTTCTGTAGTTTATTGTTGCCTATTGCATCTACTCCTCTTTACCTAATGTGATGAAGGCCCAATCAAGAACCCTCCACAAGAGCCAGCTTAAACGCCGGCCGATAAGCTAGTTACATTATATATTTAATTCTGTCTGTGTGGAACCTGTGTCCGATGCGCTTTGCCAATTTCTTTAATATAAGCCCTTATATCTGATAAACATACTCTCATTTTTTTCATCAATGCCTTTAATATTTGATCTATTTTTGCTTTTAATGATGGTCAGTGAGGAAAATCCGATTTCATGGAGGCATGTGGCAAATTGCAATAAAATATGCAATGATTTACAAGCTATTGAGAGATATTCTCCTTAATATTACTCCCCGTTCCACTGCATACCTTTTCAAGGCCTTTCAATTGTAGTAACCTTATTGTTAATTTCACTCAAAGCTGATTTCTGTTGCCAAAGAAGGATATGACAACACAACTATGAAATTCAAACAAATTCAAATTCAGGGATCAGGGCCGGCTAAACATTTTTGCAAAGTCCATTCAGGAACCATTAAGAGAAGTATATGATCATTCTGAATCCCACAAAATGTTTAATATCGAAAAAACCACGAAACTAGTTGGGTCTCTTTTCTCCAGGTTTTCAGATAAGACGTTTAGCCATCTTCACGCCATTTGTCGTGAGAATCACTGAAAAACCATTTGAATTATTCAGCTAGAAAGAGAACAGATTAAAATTGTGTCAGCCCCAGTATATCTTTCCAACTGAGCAATGGTGAGAGGAAAAAGATCATTCAAGCCTTCAGTAATGGTACCAACATTCATACTCTGGATTTCATCTTCAAGGTACATTCAAGGACCATCAAGAGAACGGCGAATAAGTTTTAAATAGAGGGAACAGTAGAGAGGAAACTGGATCAGTAAGTCACAGCAGGAAGATGGATCTTCATTTCAACTTAGAGCTAAAGATCAATTAATAAAGATCCAACTCAATCCAGAAGACATTTGGCACGTGAGAGAAGAGTTTCAGCTATGACAGTCCAAAGAGCTGTGAAAAAAGACTTGAAAATGAAACTGTATGTGAAACCTGTGAGGCATCTTGTTACTTCGGGGCAGAAAGAAGGTTAAAAAGGGTGAAGATCATCTTGAATAAGTTGGAAAATGACCCTGAATAATATATATATATATATATATATATATATATATATATATTTTTGAATTTAATTTCAATCCTTCATGAGCTTTCGATCCTTAGCTATGATTAATTAATAATGAACATGTCATTTTCATGATCGATTTCATCACGACCCTTCTGTTAAGCTTGGAGAGTAATGATACATTCTTATTGCTCAAAGTAGAGACCAATAGTGTTATAAAAACCTCGGAAAATTCCAGTAGGACATCTTTAATCATTTCTAAGCTACAACGGTTCAAATTTTAATCTAACGATTGAACAATTTTACTGTTGCACGTTTTGGACAATTTTGCTGTTACACGTTTTGAACAATTTTGCTGTTACAGGTTTTGGACAATTTTGCTGTTACACCCGGTATGTACAGACTGCGACAAAAGAAACTCCCTTTTATATTCGTTAATTTTTTTATTGCACAAAAATAAATTCCAGCAGTTTAAGAACATTTATAAGTATTGTCCCATGAAAACAACACGATTTGTCATGATTAATAAACTATTTATCATGTTCAAAATGCTTCCCTTTCATGTCCAATACAACGCTGGATGCCGTCAGCCATAGTTCTGCAAATTGTTTGACTCGTTTCTACATTAATTTTTCCGATAACCTTATCAGAAACTGCCTGTTTTAATTCAGGGATTGTTTTCGCCTTGAGCCTGAAGACAAGATCTTTCGGTACGCCCCACGCGAAAAAGTTTGATGGCGTTCGGGCCGGTGATCTTGATGACCACTCAACTGTTCCAAGTTGTCCTGTCCACCTCAGCTCGAAAAAAACAGGGCGTTACTTTTTGACGCGCTATTTATTTCTCGTCTTTTCTCTCTCTGTGTTTTTCTCCTTACGAGCAGGTGTGCGCACGCGCCTCTGTGTGTGTGTATGTGTGCGTGTGTGTGTGTATTTGTGCGCGTGTGTATTTGTGCGTGTGTGTATTTGTGCGTGCGTGTGCGTGGCTGTGTGTGTGTGTGCCTGCGCGCGCGGGGGTGTGTTGATACGCCCTATGCACAAAGTTCCGGTCCATAAACTATTTTCACCTGTGCGTTCCTTGTCTTTTTCAACGACTTGAAGTCTCCAACACACAGCCTATCCTTTCTCGACATATCGAATAAAAACCAGAGGAATAAAAATCCCCCCAAAAAACCCCAACAAACAAACAAACGCGTAAGACAACGTCAAAAAAAAAAAAAAGAAACAGAAAAAAAACAAACAAAATAAAATTTAAAAAAGGACAAAAAAAAAATGTCCACCTCGACATAAAAAAAAAAAAAATCCATTTTTTAACTCTGCTACTCACAACAAATTCTGCTACAAGACACCTGC
>CAHIKZ030005241.1:2097500-2112500 GCA_903632075.3 Acanthosepion pharaonis | reverse complement strand
GAAACGTCTATTCTCACAATTACCACTAGCTTTCCCCACGATCATGCCACGTTCGACATGCGATAATTCCCGACTCTTTGCTATGAGCAGTCGAGTTGATATCAGAGATAATTACGGTGGTGCCACCTCCTGTTACCTTTTCACACTGTTATTCTATAATAATAATAATAATAATAAACGATTGGTTGTTACAATTTCGGGAACCATGTTTTATTGTTATTGTAAGAAACCAGTTTGTAGACCAGGTTACATAGACGTGTTTTTGTAAAGAAAGTTTTTTTTTTGTCAAGTGTCTGGTTTGGTTGGTTCAGTTTGCTTTACGGCATGTCAACACCTCCATGGGTTATTTAATGCTGATGAGATTTTTATTATAGGTTTCATTGACGTATTTTTGTAAAGAAAGTTTTTTTTTTGGTCAAGAATCTGGTTTGGTTTGGTTTGGTTTATTTTGTTTTACGGCATATCAGCACCTCAATGGGTTATTTAATGGTTTCATTGACGTATTTTTTAAAGAGGATTTTCGTCGCGAGCGAAATGCATTGCTTGTAATGTTTGTTTTTTTCAAAAGTGTATGGCTGTTATTTTTACTATAAAAATCTATTTTTATACTTTCATAGTGTTTTGACCCTAGCTTCGGGTTTAACTTTTTGCCCATACTTGGGACCTTAACAGGTGCTACCACCCCGGATCAGTGTGGACTTGGTAACAACAGCAATTAAGAGATGTGGTTCCACGCTTCTCAAAAACTCCCGATCAGAGGCCTTGCTGCCGGATGTAGTCTATCGTCATACCCAGTACAGCCAATCTCTTGGCGGTTTTAAGGAAATGCGTAACACGCTATTCGAAGCCCTCCCCTATTTTAATTTTTCTTCGGTGCGGGTGGTGTTAAGTAGTGACCGCCAGTTAGCGACAATTTCTGATCAACCTTACACCTGTATGAATGTCGTCCCTCACCCCGGGGAATCAGGCACAACCGGTGAGACATTCTTTTCAGTAAGTCGTGTAGAACCCTTTCTTTTTGATGTAACGCTAAAGGTCTGACTGTAATAGGGGCGTCAGTCCTGAAGGGAAAATTGATGTCTTATTTTTAAATAGCGTGAGTTTCTTAAAACGAGGCCCACCTGCCGGTTAGAGCGGCCATTGACGTCTGACGAAATGACAGTTTTTTTTTTTTTCCGGTGTGGCATTTTCTTAAACTCTTTCGACTGCTTTTCTTTTCTTTTGTTTTTCTTCTTTTAAATCTCATTATTTGTTCACCTTCGTTTTTTTTTTTATTACTTATCCTGGCCGATTTCTTTCACTTATTCTTTCTTTCGTTTTTTTTTATTTTAAATATGCTTTTCCTTACTTGCTGCCTAAATCTGTCTTTCTTTCTTTCAAATTTGCTTTCTCTTTCTTTGATTTTTCTCTCTTTCTTTCTTTCTTTCTTTCTTTCTTTCTTTCTTTCTTTCTTTCTTTCTTTCAGATTTTATTTATTTATTTATTTCTCCGTTCTTTCTTTCTTTCTTTCTTTCTTTCTATTGTTTTCCTTTCCCTGACTTTCTTTTTTCTTAATAGTTTAGTCTTTCCCTTTTTTCTTGCGTTCTTTCTTTCATTTGTTTTCCTTTCTTTTTTCTTTCTTTTTTTTCTTTCTTTTTTTCTTTCAGATTTTCTTTCTTTCATGTTGCCTTCTACTTTCTTTCTTTCTTTCTATTGTTTTCCTTTCCCTCACTTTCTTTTTTCTTAATAGTTTAGTCTTTCCCTATTTTTCTTTCTTTCTTTCTTTCTTTCTTTCTTTCTTTCTTTCTTTCTTTCTTTCTTTCTTTCTTTTATTTCCATAAAAATCTTTTCTTTTTTGCTTCTTTAGAGTTTATTTATATTATTCTTTCTCGTTTCTTTCTAGAATTCTTTCGTTTTGTTTCTTTGTTTTTTCTTTCAACTTTTCTTTCTTTCTTTTTCCTTCTTTCTTTCTTTTTTTCTTTGTTTCTTTCTTTTTATTCTTTCTAATAGGAACGTAAATTCACTAAAATTTTCGAATGTTCACTCGATAGACGTAATACACACTTTTTTAATAAATTCAAATACAAAGTATCCATTATAATAATGTTTGACGCAATAAAATAAAATCCATTACTTTTTAGAAATATATACATATATGATAGTTATATATATATATATATATATATATATATATATATATATATATATATATATATATATATAATTTTTATAAATATAAAATTGAAAATATCAACTTATCTATCTTTTTTGTGATTTATTTCTCAATCTTTGACGAAGCTTCAATAAAAGTGAAACATATCAGATTGATATACGTTTCCTATTTGGTCTTATCTTATATATATATATATATATATATATATAAAACTGAACATAAAGTCAACACTTAGTCTGTTTCATGCTATATACAATCGACAGGCCTGACGATTGCATCTAGTATGAAACAGACTGTCGCCTCTAACTTGACTTCTATGTTCACTTTTTATTTTACACACGCTCTATCTCTGATATTGAGCACTTTATTCCATAAATATATCACACCTTAAGACTATATTTCTTTATATATATATATATATATATATATATATATCATGTGCCGTCACTAAATACTCAGGGTAGGCAGCTGGTGACCTTTATGTAGTAAATCTACAAAAAAAAATGAATATATTTTTTCAAAATTTTGTTCGACTAGGTGCATATTGTACCACAGCAGAAAATGTATCTGCTGATCGACTTTATTCAGGGTAGGCACTGCCTACCTTGCCTACATAGACGGCACGTCCCTTATATATAACTATATATATATATATATATATATATATATATATATATATATATATAGATATATGATTCTGGCGGAGTGAATTGCACATTTTCTCACAGTCGACAAAATCGAAAACAAACAACGCTCATACTCAGTCACCCGTCAGCCATAAACATTTGGTAAACACGATCAATGTCTTCCTCCTTGATGGAAGTTTCAGGGACGTCCAGATCTTGGATCATCTTCAAAACAATACTATGCAGTCGATAAAATATTAAACAAACAACGCGCACCCTGTCCCCTATCTCTCCCTCAATCCCACTCTCTCTCTCTCTCTCTCTCTCTCTATATATATATATATATATATATATATATATATATATAAATATAAGATATAAACTGTAAACGATTTTAGGTTGTAATGTGGATTTTTAAAAAAATATATATATATAATGCTTGATTTTCCATAATTTTACAACACGGGTTTCGGGTCTCGCGACCTTCATCAGGCAAAGAGTGGATATTTCCACATATTATTAAAATGAATTAATTTTCCTTATGTTTATCGATGTTAAACATTCTCGATGTTAAATATTCTCTTTTTTGTGTGGTAGTGACGCAACGGTCTTTCTTGGACTGGCAGTGAAAAAGTTATTCTGCTCGAAGGGTAATAAAACAATTAAGATTTGTCCAAGAACGGGAGAGGAACGATATCTGTATTCTTATCTTTTAATGACCCCCTGTGTGTTATTAGATCTATTTCCATTTTTTGTATTGTGTGTGTTTTTGCTAGTATGCGTATGGACATGTATATTTCCTCTCCATACATACTGTCTTAATATAAGGAATTAGTGTACACACACACACACACACACACACACACACACACACACACACACACACACACACACACATATATATATATATATATACCCCAGGCCTACATACAGTTTGGAATTTAGAGTTAGGTTCTCCTAGACCGGTTACCAACCATGGCTATATAATCTATAGCTGGGGGTGGAAGAAGATCCATACCTTTCTCAAGGGTATTAGCACGTAAGTGAATGTAATGGACCCGACTTGGCTCTCCGATTCCTCGATCTGAGTCGCTATCCATTAGCCATGAACCACAATTACAATAGAAATAACGGTTGTGATGACCACAACGGCGCTAAGTGAATAAATGAATAAACTAGATTGGCAATTAGGTCCCATTGTTTTACTGTTGAAATAACTCGATCTAACTAAGTTTTATGGAGATCGTTACCTTTTATCTTACTAAAACATTCTTCCTGTTCTTCTATTGTTCTCTCGACTTAATAATGTTTTTTTTTCCTTAGATACCGTTATTAACCTACATTACATTAATCTGCAATGTTATCGGTCCTGACCTACCATCTCGGCTTCAGTTCCTTTCTCAACGCGATAACTTTGCTTCTCTGTGCCTTTTCTATAAATACTCTCATGGTAATTGTTCTGATGAGCTCCCCACTATGGTACCTAGACTTTACGAATTTAAGCGCAGTACTGGATTGGCGGCTAGGTCTCGTCATTTTACAGTTGAAAAGGATCGATGTTACCGCAAGTTCTATCCTAACAGTTTTTTCCTCTCGCACTCTCTTGCCTGTAGAACTCTCTTCCGTGTTTTTTTTTCTTTCCTCTCACGACCTTCAAAAATTTAAATGCAACGCCATTCGCCATCTTACGTCTTCCTGAAACCTGTTCTTTTACTGTCCTTCCACCCCACTGAAGTTTTCTCATTCTCTTTCACTCCCAATAACGTCTTGCGTCTTAGTGACATTATCGCCTTGCTTGGTGTGAAATGATTGTAGAAACAATAAATCTATTTGAAACAGCATGCTCAGCATGCCCTTTTATGTTTGCTATCACTTCAAGTCCGAATAGTAAAGCGTATAATAATAATTTCCCATTAAAAAATATCCCGACGAATAACGACGTATTAAAAATTATTCTTAGAGCCGATTCCAACAATCATTTGAAGATTTTGGAATCGGTCTGCATAGGATTAAGGAAACCTTCTCTCTGCCGACAGAAAGAATTTGTAAAGTCTCTTAATCTGTTGGGGGATATTTTATTTTAACTGTCCCTCGCTAATTTATTTACACGATTATTTCCCCTCCCCTCGTTACAAATATATACACTTTTTTTGTTATTTTAGTGTGTTTCCCCCCTCTTTTTGCTCTTCATTGTCGTTAATATTCTTTTCGTTGATCCAACGATTGTTTCCTGATGAGATGTTGGTTGAAAGGGCCCTAGAGACTTTTAAAATTAAAATCAATACATTCCTTGTTTTTAAAACTATATATAAATTCTGTACCTCTAAACATTTGTTTATTAAAAATTATATGGAACTACAGCATCAACATATATACGCATGCACTTAGGAGCACAAAATTCCTACCACGCTATCTACAACCAGATCACAGCTCATCCTCTAACAATAACCCATAATAAATATGATAAACTTTAGATCTGATTTCGTCGACATTCACACGCCATTCTATCGTTTTCGCTTACGGCAGCTCTTAAAATCTCTTTGCCGTTAATTTCCCCGTATCGTTCCCTCTTTTGTTTCCATTTGATTTTTTTTGATTTTTTTTTTCGACGCCCTCACCGTAAAACAAATAAAAGAAGCCAACCGCCACTAAACATATAAGTGTTATTTCTCTCACTTATCTATTGAAGGAAATAACAAAAAAAAAAAGAGAAAAAGTCCCAAGTTTATTGCAGGCACCTTAACAAAAATCCCATCCCCAAAACATGGCCGCTCATATTTCAAGCGAATCCTATTGGCTCTGAGATGTCAAAGCTTGCACAATATCCTCTTCCCGTCAAGAGTAACACAATCCGTTTTACACTCGTCCAGAAATAATAATAATAATAATAATAATAATAATAATAATAATAATATTATTATTATTATTATTATTATTATTATCATTTCCTTCTTTTTTTGTGTATACTCCTTTCCACCCAGGTCCCAACCAGAGGCCGAAGATCAAAAATGGCAACACGACATTATTATTATTGTTGTTTTTTTTCCCTTTGATTTCTGGCGTGTACACATTTCTTACCGGGTCCCGACCAGAGACCTAAGGTTAGAAATGGCATCATGACATTTTCCACTGACAAGAAAAAAAAAAAAAATACAACAAAAATCTAAAATCGCATACATTTTCCATAGATAAAACTCTTCGTAATATGTGAGCTGTACAGGTGAGTACAATGTTTTATATTTCTTTAAGGCATGGACTACCAGGAATCACTTCATTGAATCTATCGGACCCTTTTCCAATCAACCCGAGGGCTCCAACTACAACAGAAATTATTGATGTCCTCATGTGTCACAATTTTGAGATTTCCTTTTCAAGATCCTTGTATTTTGATAGTTTTTAAGATCTTCAAAGGCACATTAAAATATGTAGGAACTACCATGTCAATAAGAAATCACATTCTGTTTTTACGGTCTTTGATCACGATGTCTGGACGATTAGCTTTGATTGTTCTGTCTGTGTTTATTATTATTATTATTATTATTATTATTATTATTATTATTATTATTATTATTTCCTTTGATGTCTGTTGTATACAGATTTCATTCCGGGTCCCAACCAGTGACCTAAGATCAGAAATAGCTTCACGACATTTTCCACTGATCATTTTTAAAGCCTAAAATCGCATACATTTTCCATAGATAAAACTCTTCGTAATATGTGAGCTGTACAGGTGAGTACAATGTTTTATATTTCTTTAAGGCATGGGCTACAAGGAATCCCTTCATTGAGTCTATCGGACTTTTTTCCAATCAACCCGAGGGCTCCAACTACAACTGGAATGATTGATGTTCTTATGTGCCACATTTTTGTAAATTTCAACTTCAAGATCCTTCCATTTTGATAGTTTTTTTTAAGATCTTCAAAGCCACATTACAATCTGTCAATAAGAAATCACATTCTGTTTTTGTGGTCTTTGAGTACGATGTCTGGACGATTAGCTTTGATTGTTCTGCCTGTGTTTATTTTAAAGTCCCATAAAATTGTTACAGGTCCTATCTCCGTAACTGCGTCTGGGTGATGTTAACACCATTTACTTGCAGTTTCCTTCAAGTAAAAGTGGCATATTTTCCAGTGCAGATATTGGCTAACAGCCACTCATTTTCTTCCTTGCTCGACACATCCTTTCATTTTCTTTTCTTTTCTTTTTTTTTCCTCTTCCAACAGATGCCATAATTATTCGTTTATAACACACTGTTTTAACTTTACGCTACGAAATTCTCGAGAAGGCTCTCACTCTCTCGTCTGAATATAAGATACATTGATAGTTTAGAATTTTGGACCAGTTCACAGTCGTTCCTGGTGATCTCGCTTCTGTGGAATTTGGAAGAAATCAGTTCTGGCGGTAGGAAAGAGCGTGCAGCATTGACAAAAAATGTCAACCCCCAGAGAAATTACCCATGAGTTGAGCTTGCTTTCAAAGACAAATTATATCCTTCCTTAGTTCCATCAAAAAGTGAGTCCACTTTTCTTTTCTTTTTTTCAAATTCCCCACCATCGGATCGTAGGTAGCCTGAGATTTTTCTATAATTATTTGCATGATTCTAAATCATTTTCTTTACCCAATGTCCCATCCCCCCTTTTCGTCTGAAGTCAGACCGTCATCCCCCCACGACTCCCTAAGATATTCCGATTAAAAAAATGCATTCCAAAGTACATACGTATATTATTGTAAATATTCATACTTTTCATTATTAGTTGTCGCTGTTTTCGTTGTTTTCGTTGTCAGCACCCGTTCGTATTCGAACATCGGGATCGTCGTCCTTTGTCCCTATTCTCTTACTGGAAATTACAGTCAATAAGAAACTTGTAAAAAAAAAAAAAAAAAAAAAGAAAAGAAAAAAGATTCTCCACTTGTTGAAACTCTGTAATCGCAGGAATCCTTCTCCTCCCCCTCCAGGTTGAGTCCCAGTATAGGTAAGTTTTCATAATTTTTTTGCTTTAACTATTATTTTGTTTTAGAATAACAATAATTTTTCCAGATGCAAGTCATGCTATTTAACCCATTAAAATGGGGAAGAAATGGTGGATTCATACCTTTTGGTTTAAAAATCTGCAGAAGAGGGAAGGCGTGGAATATACACGAAAAATTAGTCTTCGTCTTCTTCTTTTTCTCCTTCTTCTTCTTCTTGTTTTTCTCCTCCTCCTTCTTCTTCTTTTTCGCCTCCTTCTTCTTCTTCTCCTCCTCCTCCTCCTTCTTCTTCTTCTTCTTCTTCTTCTTCTTGTTTTCCGCCTCCTTCTCCTCCTCCTTCTTCTTCTTTTTCTCCTCCTCCTCCTCGTTCTTCTTCTTCTTCTTCTTCTTCTTCTTCTTCTTCTTCTTCTTCTTCTTCTTCTATGTCTTCATTACTCTTCTTTTTTTTATTCTTCTCTTCATTGATACTATACCCCTTCTTTTCTCTTCGTCTCTTTGACGGGATTTTTCAAGTTGAAATAATAAATAAAACAAGTCAGGATAGCTAGCCCCCCCCATTTTTTTTCATTTCTTTTTGATAATCTTCCCCCCCTCCCCCAAGTTTCTGGTTACCTTTACAAGTTTTACTCGAAGTGGCTTACAGCTGTCATGATTCAACAAGAGCATGGTTTCAACATATACGAATCATGGCGGCAACATACATCACCCTGACAGACGTCTTCCGTAGAAAAGGCGCGAAATTATTCGTTTTTTGTTTTTTTGTTTTTTTTCACTCTTCTTCTTTATGTCCCGTGTTCAACTCAGGCCGTAGGCGATCATGGCTCTCCACAATTTCCTGTCCTTTGTCTTTTTTTTTATTCCTCTTAAACACTGTTCCACCATCCATTTGCTCAAACTCATCAAGGAGGTTATGAGCTGTTTTCGTCTGTCCCTTTCACCTTCAATCTGTCTTGAGAGTATCAGATTTTCCAAGCCCTCTTTCCTCATTATGTGCCCTAGAATTTTCAGCTCTCTTCCTGATGTTCATTATCTTCTTCTTTACGCGCCTTGTTCCCTCAGGATGTTGGCGATCATGGCTCTCCACAATTTCCTATCCTTTGTAGCACTTAATAAATTTTATCTTTTTGCTATTTCTCCTAAACCCTGTTCAGCCATTAATCGTCCCACATGCCGTCAATCTGTCCTGTGAGTATCAGATTTTCCAAACCCTCTTTCCTCATTATGTGTTCTGTGATTTCAAAACCAATCAACTGTAAAAAATCATTTCAATCTTTCAGTTATTTAGAGAATAGCTTTCAACTCGTTCTTCTATATGCCGTGTTCCTTCAAGACGTAGGCGATCATGGCTCTCCACAATTTCCTGTTATTCATAGCTCTTAATAAATTTTGTCTTTTTGCTTGTTCCGCTATTCATTTACTCGAGCTCAGCAAGTAGGTTATGTGCTGTTTTCCTCTGTCTCTCTTGCCGTCGATCTGTCCCGTGAGTATCAGATTTTCCAAGCCGTCCTTCCTCATTACGTGTCTTCCAGAAATTTCAACTGTCGCTTTCTGATGTTAAATATAAGTTTTCGTTTCCATTTTTCTCTAAACTCTCGACGTTGCTCAAATGTTCGGTCCATGGTATCCTCAGCATCCTTCTGTAGATCCACATTTCTGTTGCTTCAAAACTCTTCTTTATCTTTGAGAAGACTGTCCAGCATTCACTGCCATATAGGAGGATAGCTATCACGTAACAGTTCAATACACTTTTGTTTATTTCGAACGAAGCTATTCTGTTTCTTAATACTCTGCTTAGCTTTTGGAAGGCATCTTTGGCCTTCCCAATACGTCTTCCTCGACAAACCTTTAACTAAATTTCTCACAAGTTCTCGCATTACGGCGATTAGTGTTGCGGCTTATTCAACAAAGCTTCTCACTCTTAAGTTCCTCTGTGTTGTTTGCCGCTTTAATAACACATTTGGTACGAGGTGACAGAAATTTTAATGCTTCCATCAACACTAAGTCCTTTTTACACCTCCTACAGCTCTGACAACGTTCGGGTCTGCAGGTATGATATGAAATTGCACAGGAATCAACGATTATGCAGACTTACAAATCCATTTCTGGTTTCTATTTTTTATAACGTTCACACAATACAAGGCTCAAGAACAACTCAAGGCAGAGGGTTAGAATTCGGTCTGTGATAAGAACGTCAGATGAGGAAGCAGAAAGTGAGGATACAGAGGTTAGATAACGATTAGCCTTAGACTTTTATTTTACATTGATATTCACTCTGTACAATACCCGAGAGACACTCGAGGTAGAGGAAAAAGCGTAAGAGACACAGATATGTAGATATCTCGGAAAGATAAAGATTATTCATAGATTTGAACAGGTTAAGGTTGTAGTGATCAGGGAAGCATTCTTTTGAGAAGCGGTTTCTCAAAGCAGCGGTTCTCCGGAAGAAGCTGTTCGAGTGGAACTCTCATCTTGCCAGTGAAATACGAAGGGGATGAGGATGATTTGATCCTGTGTACCTAGACTGAGAGGTCTAAACTGTAAATGCCTGAACGGATGGAATTAAGGCGCGTTTGCAATGTAATTAGCGATAAGCTTGTGACATTCAACCTGTACAAGGCTCGAGTGCCTCTCAAGGTAGAGGGTTACAGATTAAGAGGCACAGCTGATGTAGATGTGTGAGAAAGATAACGGTTGATCATAGACTTGAACAAGTTAAGACTGTAGTGATCGGGGACAGCTGTTCTCAGGAAGAAGCTGTTCGAGTGGAACTCCCTTCTTCCCATTGGAATACGAAAGGAATCAAGATGGTTCGCTACAATGTCCGGGTTTTAGCTGTGAAGACCTGGAGAAGTAAAAGAGTGTAGTCTTCGAGGGAACATCCATGCAGGAATAACAGTTTTGAGTCGATGGCGTTAAAGAATAGAATTTATTTGAACATTTGCCATGGAAATAGCGATAAGATGGCGACGTTTCGTCGATGGGAAAGCGGTTGTAGGTTGGAAAACATGCCATCGCCCGCACGACTGCGTAACCGGTTTTAAAATTTGTCAAGGTTGGAAAGAGGGGATTTTGAAATTCCAGCACAGATATGGACAGCAATACGCTGGACGTAGCAGGAAAGTACCCAATCCACATTGCTTATACAGGGTGACCCCCAAAAACGGGAATTTTTGAAGTGCATATTGCCAGACATGAGCAAGTGGCACCACTGTGAGACAGTGATCTTGAGCAAGTAAACATTTCGCCATTTATAATTCAATTTTTTAAGTCACCCTGTATATATATATATATATATATATATATATATATATATATATATATATATATACAGGGTGACCCCAAAAAACGGGAACTTTTGAAGTGCATATTGCCAGACATGAGTAAGTGGAAACACTGCGAGGCAGTGACCTTGAGCAAGTAAACATTCCGCCATTTAGAATTCAAGATGAAATTCACAGTATCCCAGCTGAGATGTTGGAGCAGTCAATGAGGAATCTCAACAGCAGATTTCAAGAATGCATTCGTACAGGAGGGCGCCATCTACAGGGCGTCATTTTTAAAAAATGAAAATTCCATCATTGTTTCTTAAATGGCATGTTTTAAGGTTTTAATTACTATGAATAAAATATTTTTCTTCCATCACTCTTGATTTTATTGGATTGTTAAAAAGTTCCCGTTTTTTGGGGTCACCCTATACCTGAGCTGTTTCGGGAGATATGACTAGTCTTTCTTCAGCTGTCTTGCTTGCTGAATCACAAGACAAAATACTCCATCTCTGGAGTTATACAAGGAACCGATGGTTCTTTCAGTATCTTTTTGCGACGGCACCTAATATGCGCGTTCCATTTAAGTAATTTTTAGCCCCACTAGACGTTCGAGGCAAGGAGTCTCTTTCAGGGCGTGGCCAATCATCGGGATGTACTGGTGGTAATTTATACTATCTATTTTTACACTGTCATAGGATTTTGACCCCAGTTTGGAGGTTAACTATTTTCCCATAGCTGGGACCCTAACAGGTGCTACCACCGCGGGTGAAAGTGGACAGCAATTAAGAGACAGCTCGACGTTCCTCTAAACCCCCCTTTTGGAGGCCTTGCTGCCGGATGTAGTTTATCGTCATGTTTTTCTGAGTCCTGTTCTTTTTTTGTCCTTTCTTCTAACTACACACTCCTCATTCTCATTCACGTCTTAGTGGCTTTATTGACTTTCTTGAGGGTTGAAATGATTAATTAAATAAATAAATTCCTTTACAAAATGCCGGGTGATGAATTTTCTTTTAACATAGCTGTAAATTTTAAGTTTTCAAGAGTTAGTGATCATGGTTCTCCACAGTTTCCTGACATTTGTAGCTCTTAATAAATCTCGTCTTTTGTTTTCTTTTGTATCAAGTTTTTCAAGCCCTCTTTCTTTTTATTTTGGACGTGGGAACAGCAGCAATTAACAGGGGGTACTCTACCACTTCGTCCCCAGCCCCTCAACCTCCGGCGTCTTCCTCTTTGGGTTGAGGTGTCCACTCGGTCCGAACCGAACTTAAGAGTAACTAGCCGTACGCTCCCTGAGTACCCGTAGATTTCGACCGGTCAACGTGTCAAGTCCTGCTCGCTGCCCACGCTGTGTTAGTTCTGAGTAACCGGGGTGTTGTCCATATGTTCACGGTCGACTGGGGATGTGGACATGGCTGTGAAAGTTAGCGCTAGGAAGTTTAGAATGTGGCAAAATAAAACAAGAAATAATATCTGCAGAAGCCAGACAACAATGGGGGAAAATATTGACGTCTTTTATATAAGAAGATAACATCAGAACAGAGGTTACAGGGAGAATAAAAACATTTAACATAAATGAGCAAAAAGAAAAAGAAAAAGACACAATGCATCCAGCGAATTTCCAACAGAGAGAGGGTTTGTGTGTGATAAACACATATTGAATCACCTGGGGTAGGTTTATGACTAATAGTCCAGTCTCTTTCTCTCCTCCAAAATTCTCCCGAAAATCTCTCGACTCACTGCGACTACAGTCTCTTTCCCCGACTTTATTAGCAAAATGTCGAGTTAATATAGAAAAAGAATCAGCTGATCACAATTGACCCTCGGCCCGGCACGCAGCTAATACGAGTGCCAAAAACTATTCCATGACACGTAAACCGATTCTCCAATTATTCACCTTATCTCAATCACGAGTTCATCTCACTTCACCAAAATTATACTTTGGGATATCTAAACATGGATTCAACCTTTTAATCAAAACAAATACTGTTAAACAAAACCAAGTATCTCGCCCATCCCCATTGTTTACTAGTGACCTAGGTTTAAAATATCGCCTCCTGCCCTGAGATTGTGTTTCTCATCGGTAAACACACATCTTAACCCAAATTGTACTTTGATATATAAACACTGTTTCCATTTCCAGTCAATAAAACTTATATTTGCGTGTGTGCGTTCATGTGGGTGTGTATGTGTATACCTCTCTCTCTCTAACAGTACCAAGCTCCTCAAAACCTTCCGATCAGAGGCCTTGCTGCCGGATGTAGTTTATCGTCAAACACAGGACGAAATGAGGGCTACGCAGCTCTAGCACAAATATGTCAGCGATACTCCATTCTTTGTGTGGTCTGACTCTTCTAAGCATAGAGCATGTCAGTAGGAGTCTGGTATTATATCAAGCGATACAAAAAACTAGACATTCTTCCAGCATCTTTTGGGACGGCACCGAATATGCGAAATCCACTTGAGATCTGAAGTGATCTTTATTCCTAATAAACGTTCGAGAGCCTCGTTGTTGAGGTGTGAGGACATTCTGGTTCATTTCTTGTATAAGAATGATATCAAGGAAGATATGATCTGGCTTCTACGTTCTCTTTGGCCTTTATTTTGAAGCCTTCTGGTAGCTTTCAAACGTCTCTCATGGTATTTATATCACACATACAGTTCCTATGGTCGACTATTCAATTTTGCTCGATTCAATGCTAAAACAAGGGTGTTTTACTCGCTAATTAGAGATCTTCTTTATGAATATGGCGTAGGTTTGGTTAACCACACAAAGGAAGATATGATTTAAAGATCAAATGAAGATCACATATAGATCGGAATCCGACGGGATGATAAGATAAAAAAACAAATAGGAAACGTTTATCAATTTAACATGTTTCACTTTTATTAAAGCTTCGTCAGAGATTGAGAGAAAACATACCTATAAGATGAAGAACAAATAGGAAACGTTTATCAATCTAACACGTTTTACTTTTACTAAAGCTTCGTCAGAGATTGAGAGAAAACAAACAAAAGACAGAACTTTGGCATTTTCAATTTCGTTTAGGTTCGATTCTCATTGGTCAGTCATGTATTGCGTTCATTAAAATCGCAGATATTTCTATATATATGTATATGTAAATGCAAACCCTAAACGCATTTGAAACTCGATTCAATGCTAAAACAAAGTTGTGTCTTACTCGCTAATTAGAGATCTTCTTTATGAATATGGCGTAGGTTTCGTTAATCACACAAAAGAAGATATGATTTAAAGATCAAATGCAGATCAAATATGAATCGGGATCCATCACCGCTATCATTCGACCGTAGTCGGGATCATCGAGCCAATGTCAACGATCCTTTCTTTAGCTGTATACACCCTTGTGCAAATTAATTGAAACAACCGCTTTAGTTTCCGTTCTTTCACCATACGGTCAGTTTTAGTACCTCAGAATCGACAGGGTGTAATCGATTTCTATTTTTTCCTCAGATTGGGTCATTTGCAGTGGTATGCAGTGATATGTATCTATTTTCGAGGTGTATGATGATATTTTTTTGGCCTTGCAAAATATTGCCTCATCCGTGATTGCATCAGATTTTTTATCGCGCCCATACACTACTGTCTCGACTGTCGATTAGTTGTCCTACGCCTTTAGTCTGCGGTGGACATTGCTCCAAGGACGCGTGCGAAAATTGTAACGCTCCACGAACACGCTTTCAAGCCTTGCCAGTGAGCAAATCAAAGTACTATAGACTGAGCCGGATTTAAATTCGATCAAGAATCATTGATCAGTCTATAACGAACGACTTCGTGGGATGGACATACGAATTACTAACATGTGCACTGGAGCTTATTCATTTTGTTTCAATTAATTTGCACTAATTGCACCGAGGCTACATACAGTTTTGAATTCAGAGTTACTTTCAAAGCTATAGAACCCAATCTGTCCTGTTATTTACCTATAGGGAAGAAAAAAAAAGGATTCATACCTTTCCCAAGGGTATTAG